>PPKU02000102.1:0-40886 GCA_003706265.2 Nakazawaea holstii | reverse complement strand
AAATATATATTATATAAACTTATAATGTATTTGCTTGGTCTTCCAAAACTACAAAAACTATATACCTCAAGGTCCTTATATATCGTTCAGATCACAACTTGATTAGTAATCAGCCAAGCAACAAAAACTTCTTAGAACAAACTAGAATGTTCTATGTTATCCATCAAAACCTTAATCATCAATAAGGTCATCTGGAAAGCCGCCGCACTAGGAAAAATCTCCGAATTTTTCCGAAACTTTTTCCAGAAGCTTCTAGATAACCATCGAACATTCACAACAATAAACAAGACTTTAGAACAAACAACTTCGAACAACATCAATAACATGTGATAACTAAACCCATTGTTGAACCTGGACAAGTCTGTCAACATAGATAGAATTATTGGAGTTCATATCTATAATATAATTATATATTTGATTAATTATTATATAAAAGACTCCTAAACAAAAGGAATCTTTGTCTACTTATATATGAATCCTATCTCTGGATCCTCCACTTCAACTTTGTGAGATGTCGCAATCTCTCCTCCATATTAGTAATGAGTTATTGCCTAAAGTCACCTGATATTGAACAATCATTTGATATTCCTCATATGGTGTGAAAACACGTGATATTGGAAATCATTTGATGTTCAACACCCATAATAATAATAGCAGAGTGTGGAGATCAATATAATTTACCAAAATTTGATCTTCAAGTATAACTTTTTATTATCGTAAAATTTCTTAGTAAAATTTCTTCACCAAATAATCGAAAATAACTCAAATTAATCAATCTTAAGAACTAGATGACACCTCCTGATAATAAATATGATTACTAATTTCCACACAAATCATATAAATCAAATTAATGGAGTACTACATAACAATGACTTTTATAATAATAATAATAATAAGAAAAAAAACATAGTTACCTAGTGAACTTTTATATTGTTCAGCAGACAGCTCAGAATAGATTAAGTTTCTGGGTGGTAGCATTGTATTATCTAGTTTTTTTAAGAGGTGAGTAGATTATACACACTGTAAGATAGATAGACGTATATCTGATAGAATAAATCAAATCTTTTGTTTTATGTTCGAGTTTCAATGAAAATATTTATTTCCAGATTTAATTCAAAATAAATATCTTGAAATAAATTTCAAAATGCAAAAAAGTAAATATTTCTTAGCAGTCGTAAGTAAGATATAAGATATTAATATATTATTTCTGGAGAAATGTTATTCTTGTTCTCAAGAATATTCAATAAAAAAATGAAATTATATTGCAAAACAAAGAAATGGTAGGATTTATGAGTATTAATACTAAATTTGAATTTGTGCGAACATTAACAACAACTAAACTTTCAATTATATCAAATTCATGACATGGTGGTTTTCGTATATCGGGTTGACATACATTTTAATGTATGCAGGTGCTGTGATATTCGTTATATCTGTATTATCAGGTTTAAAAGAAATTGAAGTATATAAAGATATTCATACTGGCTTCGACAAACAGATGATAACAGTATTAATGATAATGATATTGTTTATGATTGTAATGATTTTCTTTATGATTATAATGATAATTTTTTAATCTAATTAATGATAAAATTATTTCAGATATATCAGCATTGAGTAATTTATCATTTACCGAATAATTCGACGATCAGCACGTTAATACTTTGATGAATGTTATTGGCTTATTAGAAATAAATGAAAATGTTTTAAAGTTTAATATCATAAGTATAATGAATCAAGGATTATAATACAATTAACTTTTTTTAAATAGAAGGAGGGAGTAATTAAAATATAACAAAGAAATCAGTAAAACGAAATCTGATAGGCGAGAGACAGGTCCCGAGAGATTTTTTTTTTGTAAGTCGCAAAAATGATTGATTATTGGTATCCGTCTTCAATCTTACCCAATGAAAAAATGTCTGTATGACTCAATCCCTTTCTTCTGGATGTTATCTCCCTATTATGAAAACCATATCCATGCATTTCTCTGTAGAGGTTGATCTCATCCTCTGTATTGGTTGATTCTTTGTTCTTTTTGAAGAAAGCTTTCTTGCTTTCCTCTGGAAGTTTGAGAATCTCTTCCTTGCTAGGATAGATGTAGAAAGGTCTGTCAGCTTCTGTAACTTTTTCCTTTTTCTGATCAACTTTTCTGATCAACAACGACAACTTCTTCTTTCATTTCTTCCTTTTCAGTACTAATATCACCCTCCTTTGATACTTGATCTTCAGAAAGAATTTCGGTTTCAGCCCATGATAGTTTTAGCTCGGCTTTATTTAGCAAAACATCACGATAGTCAGACGCAGTTTTGGGAGTTGTTGCTCATACGTTTCACGTCGTTTTATAGCCATAGAAATAACTATGTAGAAATTAAACAAAGGAAAGTCATTCAGAGAAAATCCATTTGTTTTACGTTACAGTCTAAACATCACAATCTTACAAGTCCTCCTATTGAAAAAAATTTGGAAGACCTTGAAAGAATGGGGAAGTGACTTTACAAATGCACAAACAAAAAATCGTAAAAAAAAATGTTTACTCTGTTATTTTTGTTTTCCAATGAAGTGACAAGGTACACCTTATTATTCTAGTTAAGCTCGTGAAGAATGACAAGAAATCAGTGCTAGCGGTGGTACATTGGCATAAGTAGTAGTTTTTTAGCTTTTGATAAATTCAAAAGTGCGGCTTCAAGTAGTTTCACAAAGTCGGCAGAAGTTCTTCTTTGTTAATTCGGAAGTGATTTGATAGTTGAAACATAGATAATCTGAGTACCTTTCGGTATATGCCCACAAACTAAACTAATAAACTTCTCTGACAACCGTTCTCTTAGCTTTAAATATGCTCTTAATTGTTTAAGTGTTTGTGAAGTGAACTCATTTAGGATAACGTTCATACAAGACTACATAAAAAAATAGGAATTTTCTCGCTGCACATCTTTCAAAGAAGGCCAAACCATGTTACGCGTCAAGCGATGTTCCTCTGGGCTCTTACTGCCTTGTATACTCCATTATGTAATTTTGCTTGTCGATTTTGATACTGACAATTTCGCGGAAAGAACACATTCACCTGAGAAAGATTGTTTCTGCGAAATCACATAATTTGAAAGAGCACTGAAAGACCTTTGGAGTGACTGGATAAGGAATTGGACATACGTCATCCCTGATGTTATAAATTGCAGATTCATCTCTTCAGATTTGACTTATTTGAAGAGAATTAAAGTATGATTTAACGCCTTCACTAGAAATCTCTAACATTTTCCACTCTAAAGAGAACCTGAAAAGGCTAGGTGATAAACCTTTCAATCGTGGAGGTGATCTCTTCTAAATTATGGAGCAATTCGCCATCATTCGAGAGAGTGATATTATCTTCATCAACCTACATTTTGGCGGAGTTTAAAATTTAAATTTTTTTCAGTTACAATTTTTCGGGACCTGCAATCTCGCTTCAACTTTAAAAGAGATCTCCAATATAAAGATTTACATATACTCACGGTGGTGGAACCAAACTTTCACACATATATAAAAATTAATTACCTAATTTATACTAAAGATGATTTGTTGTGAAACGAGGAGTTTACCTATTAGCGGAATTCAAAAATAAGTGAAAATGTATAATATTGTATTATTGTTTCCTTACCTTTTTTCTATTTGAAACAGAGATAGAGAGAATAGTCAGAACTTTAAAAGAGGGAAGGAACTCAAAAACTGTGGTCTTAATTATATCAATAAATTTTAGTATGTTGATAATTCAACTCTAGAGTATTTTGCAAAAGTTATTTGTTTGAAATAACTCAGTATAGTTATCATTATCAATTATCAGAATTTTAATAATGCTAGGTATGGCTCCCGCTTTTTGATTCATAAATTCATTATAGTTTTCAATCTGGTTAGCTCAGATTAATGTTAAATGTTTTAAATAATATATATTTGATATATCTATTAAATAACATATCTCTTGCATAAAAAAAATTTTGTATATCTCTTTGATAATAATAAATCGTACAGACTCTTCATCCTTTCTTTTCATCTTAGATGCAACATTACCATCATTTGGCGAAGCTATCAATCATGTTACAATAAAGGGGAGAAAATAGTTCTCTCCTCGAAATCTTCAATCAAAAAAATTTATACAATTGAAAAACTTCACTGGCAAAGTTGTCAATATTCTGACAAAGATTTAAGTCCATACTAGCTTAATCGCAAAATATCACAAAGCTTCGAATTCCAAAGAGGGCTGGCTCTCTAGCAAGAGTATCGATTAGCCAGTTTTCAAGGTGGCAGGTGCTTTTAGGAGTCACTGTGGGGTCTTATAGTAGTTATGTAAAACCTGAAAATGTGATGATGCTGTTTAGATGCACAATGAGCCATAGCTATAAGGATCTTGACGAGAAGCATCTGTGAAGAAGGGTTGTAGACGCTTGAAATGTTTGTAGCTTTTGTATAGTAAGGATATTGGTAAGAACTATACAATTTCGCCCGAACATATATAGTTTGTAACCAGATCATCTAGAATATCTCATTGCAATTTTACCTTAGGGAATTATCTATCAGGTTAGACTGATTTGAGCTTCTGTTGTAGTCTGACTACAGCTTTGGATTCAAATCTAGATGGTGATTTATTAGTAGCTGAACCCATGATGGTTTGAATATTTTTAATTTCTTACATTCATGAAATCTCTACTAAAATTGAATTTTGGATAGAAATAAAATAGTAATAACATTCTTAGCAAAAGCCTGTGAGGTGCCTTTAACAAATCATTACAAAATAAACAAGAGCATTCTTTTTTTAACCATTCAAGATAAAGCTTTCTTTACCAGTCATTCATGATCTTATCTCTCATATACTTCTAATTTTTGGTAACAGGAATTCATCTTTCTGTCAAATCAACCAATGGACCCTATTCACATATGGATATCTTCTAATCGTCAAATTGCAACCATATGATGTATTGAATTAATAGCGAACTGCTGATAGTAAACTTATGATGACTCAGAAACACCCTCTTTTAGATAGTTGATTCAATGATTGACATGATGTGAATAGATCAAATGAACATTCTGATATTCTGTAGCTCCTGGTATGATAAAGTTTTGTCCGTTCAAATAAATTTGAGGACATTCCTGCAAAGCAGGTGTGGTTTTGCAAGAACATGGGAGCTGAAAAGCCAGATTTTCACGGCTTTTGAGCAGAAGTCGAAGAAGCCTTGGGAATTGAAACTCATTCCACAAGTCATCCCTCAGGTCTTGACGAAGATTCAGTAATTGCACTTGAAAGAAGCAAATTGCAATCAAGTTACTCATGTTTGAACGCTGAATCCTCTTCGGGAAAACCGAAAAACAGGATGAAGCTATTGTGGAAACTTGAACGCCAGTCAGTTCTTTGATACCTAACACCTCATTGAGATAGTGGAGAGACATTAATGGAAACAGTAATCAACCTTTCTAAAAATCCTGTTAAAAAGATTGCAACAAAAAACAATAGGTTATGATCCTTTGAAAAGCCAAATGAGATAATATTTCTAACTTATGATCTGATCACATGCCGTACTGGCTACAAGCCATCAAGATTTTCATGAGTAACTGAAATTTAAATATGTCCTGCACATGAAACAAACCCCACTCTCCATGGTATTCATGGTATTCCAAATATTTAGCATTTCAAGCATTGACAATCTCCAACACTTTTGAACCGATTTGTCGAATAGAACTGACTTCCAATTTCCATTGAGAGGTTTTAGATGGCAAATCATGTTTTCGATGCAACGGGAGAGGTATCTTATCACAAAAAATCTTCATGTCTTAGCTGAAATTGTCTCTCTCTGCGTAATCGTAATATATCGATTTAAACACAACGCTGATAGCAATACAGGAACCCTATCATTTGAATTTGCAGTCACTTCTCATTGCTTTTTTTAAAAAAGGAGAGCTCACGGGATTCAATGATTTATGTCCTTCATGTCAGTAATGCTATGGAATGGATAAATGAAGAGCTAGTGTGAGAAAGATGTGACAACTTGTAATTCATGTCGAGGACTGGATTATTTTAGATTGAAATCGATGAAACTTAAACTTCTGTGACGATACAAAAATAGACTCATTTCATTTGGAGAACACATGGATAATTTTGGAGTGGAAAATTATTGATCATTGTACTGGTTCCTGTAAGATAGATGCTTCAATCTGTTACTTATTTATGGTTAAGAATTGAATTCAGTATCAAGTCTTCTCTCAAAATTATAAATTTTAAATTTTTTTTTTGATTTTTTTTTCATTAAAGTTTTTCGATTCTTCTTCTAAACTATCCTCGAATAGAAAAGGCAAAGATGTCCATCTTTAGATTACAACGACATGTTACCAAGACCTTGAGCTTGAATACAAGGGTATCATTATTCAGGAGGGCTTATTGCCCCTCGGAGGTAATAGTGGGTCCCGATATTTTGGACTTTTTGATAGAGGCAAAATCGAAATCTCCAGAAACGATCGACCCTGCAAGTTATTACAAAGTTTTACAGCATACTCAATCCCATTCACAATCTGACAAGTTCCAACAAAAGCCTGATTCGGAGATGAAAGTTATCACATCAAGTGACATGGCTCATTTGTACAATGTTCTCATTCAAAGTTTTGCAAAACATGATTATTCTATTGCCACTGTTGCCAGAAATGCATTATCGAAACTTCCTGCTCCAGCACAGACAGAGCTGAATTATCTCAAGATTGAGTCTTTATTTGAGTTGATAAGATATAATCCTGGTAGAGTGCTGTCTTCATGGGAGATATTTATGAATGATATTCATCTCAATCCCGATGCACAGTCATTGATCAGAAACAACTCGAGTTTAGTGGAGGAAATTGTGCCCATTATTATTGACAAGTTGTTACATGGTGATTTCAATGAGATTAATGAGGGCTTCAAGACTGATGTTGGTTGTCTCTCAAAAATTTACTTTGTAATTCATCATTATAAAACCAGCTACGATAACGGTATCAAATTTTCCTCAAAATTGGAAGATGACTTGTTGGAGAAGTCATTGGAACTTGACTTTCCTTGGCTTATCGATGAGCTTAATATTTCTTCAGAGAAATTACTTCAAAAATTGACCAACGAAAGAATTTCTCATACAGCGTTCGCCACCTTGTTCAAAAATGTATGGAAACAAAACAAGAATTTAGGTGATTTTGATTATATAACAAAAGTATTACCACTGATCTGTCAAATATCTGCAGATGGCTCTATTTTAAATGACAAAGAAAGAGAAAGCTGGAATGAATTCCATTCTGACATAACCAAGTTGGGTGTTCCGTTTAACAATGCACCAAGTTATCAGAGTCAATTTCAACGTATATTGGATGAAGTGATCTCGAATATAAAAACAAGACCCATTGGTACAGAAAAGAAGTTGGAACTTCAGTCGATGATTGTTCACAGTTATGGAATTTATAAAAAAGATCTGGCTCAGGCTGAGCTGTTTTATAATGAGTTTGCAAAAGAGGCCCCTAGATCAGCGGAACTCGTTGGAGCATTGTCCTTAGTGTATTGCTACCACGCTTGTATCGAGAATTCTGTGGAGAGATTAAATCAGGCAGCATCACTTTTTGAAGGTTTATCCAAGGTACCAACAAGAAACTTGCAAGGTTTAATTTTGGCAAATGCATACCTTGGAAGACAAGAAGACTCCTTGGAGTTATTCAACGCTCATATCAGGGAAACCAGTAAGGAAAAAAACCCTTTGACTGGATCATCGGACTCAGTGGCATTAACAGAAAGTTTGGTGTTGGGATACCTATATAATCTTGATAGAGAGTTTGCGTATCTTATCCACGATGGAGCTGTGATGAACAATATCATAGATGGCGAGGAGGATATGCTGAGGTTCAAGGCCTTGTTCAAATTATACGGACAAGCTTTTGAAGAAGATGACACATCAAAAGCGCAAATGATTCTTGGGAGATATTTGATAGAAAGCTTCAAAGCTCTTTAAACAATAGGGTGTGTGTAATCATGTCACGTGAACTTTCATTTTTTTTTTTTTTTGAAATTTTTTTTTTTTTTTTGTTTTTCTTCATGAAAATCTTGATGTTCAGTGGACATTGTTGTGTTTGGAAGAGTATAGATTTGACTTGATTCAAAATGGCTACAAATATCACATGGCACCCAAACCTCACACATGATGAAAGAAAAGTTTTAACAAAGCAAGCCGGTGCTACTATCTGGTTGACCGGTTTAAGTGCATCAGGAAAGAGGTAAGTTTTTGTTAGCATCCATCATGTATTCATAATGTAAAATGTACATATTTACTAATAGAATGTAGTACCATTGCTTGTGCTTTAGAGCAATATTTACTTCAAAAAGGTGTTAACGCTTACCGTCTTGATGGTGACAATGTCAGATTTGGATTGAACAAGGATCTTGGATTCACCGAAGCTGATAGAAATGAAAACATTCGTCGTATTGCAGAAGTTTCCAAATTGTTTACAGATTCATGTGCAATCACCATTGCTTCATTCATCTCACCATATAAATCAGATAGAGAAAAGGCTAGAAAGATACATGAAGAATCAAACTTGCCATTTTTCGAGGTTTATGTTGATGTTCCAGTTGAAGTTGCTGAACAAAGAGATCCAAAAGGTCTTTATAAGAAAGCTAGAGAAGGTGTCATCAAGAATTTCACTGGTATCAGTGCCCCATATGAAGCTCCAGATTCTCCAGAATTACATTTGAAAACTAATGAGTTAAGCGTAGAAGAATGTTCGGCAAAAATTGCAGAATTATTGGCTGCAAAGGGTTTGATTCAATTATAGATTTATTCTTTCGTTATTAAACAGTATAATAGTTATATTTTAAAAAGTTTTTTGACTTCATTTATCAAGTTTCTCCTTCCTTCTATTAATTAACATAGTGGTTGCCACTAGCCATTTGATCAACTCCTCTTCGGTCTCCACACTGAACCGTACTCTTTTCAGCTTGGTGATAATTAATAAACACCAAGGTTTTGATTTAGATAGTGCTTCTAATTCGACAATATCTAACACATCTTCAATTTTTATAACTTTTGAAGGTTTTTCCAATCTTAACATTTCTTCTATACTTGTTGTCGATGATGTCGGTGTGAATTTGTAAAATAAGAGATTCTTGTTCGTTAATATCACAAAGAATTTTTTCCATTGATTGTAACGCTTATACAATCTTGACATTTGACCTTTTTCAATTATGATTTCGTGCAGAGAGTCAGCGCTTAATATTTCATCAAGTAAAATCTTGTTTTCCATATCTGTAGCGGGTGTTCCATTATCATCTTGTACTTGATTGTTCAACAATTTTATTTTCAATTTCAGTCTTTCCTTCTCCACTTTATGATGATTTATTTTATTTTCATTAATGGCGGGTAATACCTGCTGAGGTAGTGAAGAAGAAAGATGATTTGTGTTGGAATCGGAAGCGTTTGATGTGTAATTCAGGTCTTCAACCCCACTGAATTGCTCGGCAGACGAAGTGTTATACTCCAGGTAATTGTTCACAGGGGGTTCTAAGAGTTCATCTTGTTTAGTTCCCAGTTTTTGTTCTTCGTCAATATCACTGACGCTGTTGCAATTATAATCAATGGCTTCCTTCAATGCAGTGATCCATCTCTTGAGTGTTGTCTCATCATCTGCATATAGTTGGAGCTTTTTTTCGTTGGTGTGGATTTTAAAATAAAACTTGTTCTTGTGATGATGACTTTCTTTATCATCTACATTTATTGATAACAAATTCACGCCATGTATCACTCCCAATGGCTTGTATTCAGCGTCGTCCTTGTAATAAGATAGTTGACAGTTTCGTAAGACAAACCATCTTCTCTTGTAATTGTGGTACCTTTGTGATTTCTTGTATAGATAACCCGACATTAGAAGTTTGTTTGGATCTGCCTCTTCCTTTTGCACAACCATCTTGATTTGGTCATGTTTGGCGTTGATGATATCGCCTTCCTTATTGTTATCGCTCTGATCTTGTATATAAGAATGGCTCTGAGACTGTAGCCTCGAAAGCACTTGAGGCATATTCTTCAATGGTGTTTGAGATCGATGGTGAAAACAATTTTAAACAACTATTTATTTTTTTTCGTTGTTCTCCAATGTTTACAAAAAAATTTAACTATATAACAGAACCTCACCAACATCCCCCCACAGAGAGAGATGGTGGTTTTTGGAAAAATGTAGTGTTGGCTCAGCTCTGGCTCGTAAACCTCTCTCAATATAGTGTCTATTCTTTACAAACCAATATCGGTGAAATTCTCCTTAGCCAAGACTTATAAGATAATCATTATATAATATATATCTCTATACAGAGAGGAGGGGGACTAAATGAGTAAGACATAACAATGCAGCTTACCTACCTCTATCAATTGCAAAACATTCACAACGGCTATATTCATCATTGGCGTTCAGAAGAATAATCTATGGATAGAGATTGATTTTCCTTCCAGAGTTTTGAGTAGCCAAGATTTCTGCATGTATCTCCTTAAACAAAACTGTAAAAGGAAAACCGGTCTCGAAGAGACATTTCCCATATTTTATACACTGGGCATATCTTTTGAGAGCGAAGGCTATCTTTGATTGATCTTGAGAAAGAGCAGGTGGCTGATCAGTAAAAAAAGAACGTAGTGGTGATAGTTGTGGTTGGAAAGAGACCATCATCAACATCATCATCATCTTGCATACCCATGCGCAAGTTGCAATCAGTGTAAATGACAGCGTGCAGAGTAATGATCTTCACATCCTTGTCCCTTTTTTGTTTACTTGGATCC
Source organism: Nakazawaea holstii (assembly GCA_003706265.2). NCBI lineage: Eukaryota > Fungi > Ascomycota > Pichiomycetes > Alaninales > Pachysolenaceae > Nakazawaea > Nakazawaea holstii. The sequence continues at coordinate 30,105 of PPKU02000102.1, read as the reverse complement.
AATTTGGGCGCATTGTGTTTAGATTATCTATTAACATGTCAATTAAACTTAAATAAGATTTGACCTTTACAGATCTCAGTTGGGATTATGCTATTAAACGTCGAGCACTTCAAAGCAAATAAACGTAAACAGAATATCGTGTCATGTCTTGTAACTGGTAATCTATCTATCATAGCAGATTAATCACGGTTACGCGTCAGTCTCAGTGTTTGAGTCAAAAATGTCTCATAACAATATCAACTCCACACACCATATCTCGTGAAACAAGTGTCAGATCGCCTCAGAGATCACTCGCTTAGATGTCTTATTTACCCGGATCTGTGTTTTTATTTTTATTTTTAATTTTTTTTTTTGGTTTTTTTTACAGCTCAAAATTGGGTGTTCAAACAATTGGGAGTGGGAACCGTTCAAGAAATCTATCAACATTCATTCTGTCAATTAGAGATACTCTACCCCTGCAATTGATATACTAGCATGCAGAACGAAATAGCCGATGCAGAACTGGAGTTGGGGAAGGAAAATATTCACACAGTTTCTCCACAGGCTTCACTACCGAGATTCAGAGGAACGCTTCACGTAAGCGCTCTTACAGACAAGGAAAATGAACTAATCAACAATTTGAAATACTCTGAAGTATTGGGAGAAAAATCAAATAGCAGATTTCAAGACGAGGATTTGAGTGAATCGAACGATTCAAAGAGTCTCTCAATTTCTCATACAGATTCCAATACAGAGGAGGAAGAGAAATATTCTAATGATTCGATCCCAAGCGTCATAACCAACAAAACATTAGATCCCGTAAATCTGAACTCTTCATCCTTCAACGGATCGAAATCAACGGCTTCAGATAAAAGTTCAGTGCTCGAAGAATCGAGTGATATCCATCATACACCGAATATAGATTCAAGAGGATCAAATATAGAATCAATAATAGAAACAAGTTCAAAGATTAATGAAGGAAGAGAGGAACAAGAAATTAATAATGAGAATGACACACATGAAGAATTAATGTCATTGGAATCCCTCAAACTGGTTAACAGCGAGTCAGGTGTGGTTGCAGACACTAGAAATCCCTCGAGCTCCCTGTCATCTTCGTTGGGGAATCCTTCAACAACAAAATTCACCGTTCCAAACCTGAATTACTCCAAAGAATCAATGCAATCGGGGGATGAACCAGTGAATAAGTTCATTGACTCATTTCTAGAAGAAAGCTCTGTAAGTTCTTCTTATAAAGATGAAACAAATTCCCAAAGCAGTGTGATACGCAAATCAATTCAAGAAAAAGACGATCTAGATTCTACACTTGAATCAGAAAATACCACTCAACAACAACAGCAACAATTGCCATCTTCGAGGAATTCGAGTGTTCCCGGTGGACCCGTTACTCCCTATTTACAACAGCTGAGTCTGTTCAGTGGTGCGACCCCAACATCAGTGGCTCAACAGAGCTCCGCAAATAGAAGTTTCAATTCTCCGAGTTCTGATAGGGCTTCACCATATTCAAATAGCAAGCTGTCGATAAAGAGTAAAAAAAGTAATGGGAATAAAGTGAAAGGGGCTTTTTCAAACTTGGTACAAAGTATGAAAAGTAGTTCCTCCTCTTCAGAGGCTAGGAGATCTGCAAGTTACAGCCCATTTAAAATTTCAACTCCTTATGATTTGAAAGTTGTTCGTCATGTTGGTGTTGATAAGCAAACAGGGAAGTTTACTGGGTTGCCAGAGGAATGGGCTGAAGCCTTGTCACAGAGTGGAATTAGTAGGCTGGAACAAGAGGCACACCCAGAAGAAGTGATGAATGTGGTGAAATTTTACAAAGATGATTTGGCCAACGAAAACTCTGAAGAGCATGCTCTAAGAAAACTCAAAGATGATAGACTGGCTTACAAGACTCCAAAGAACAAACAAGAGCCCTTTATGGTTTCGACTCCTTCTAGTTCAATATTGGAGAACCAATCTCCGGAAGGATCACCTCATTTATCACAGCTGTCTACAAAATCTCATAATTTGGATCACAGCCATAACGAGTTAAAGAGCCCCTATAGATACCCGGATAATTTGAGTAATTCTTTTATTCCAATAAGGCCACCGCCAAAACCTCCTGGTCCATCAGAGAGAACTACTTCACGTTCGTCTGAATTGCCTTCTCCTCAACTGCAAATTTCACATCAACATTCTCCATCATTGTTTGGATCCCTTTCAAGAAAGATATCAAAGAGGACATCACCATCACATCTGGGAAATGTCAACTCACCTATTAGTACACCATCTCATTTGAATGTCACCTCACCAAAATCCACTCATACGCTATCACCACCTCCAAATGTGTCCTCAACAGGGTTAGCCCCTTCAAGACCACCACCACCACCACCACCGCCACCTCATCAATCATCAGATAATATCGATAGACAAAAAGCTACAAAGACGCCTGAGAAAAGCCCACAACCAAATGGCTCAATGCCTCCAATTCCTCAAGTGAGAACTGATCACGTGATCAAGTCAATCCGTGACTCTAAGCAAGCAGCAATAAATTCTGCTCGTAAGAGAGAAGAGAAGAAGAAGAAAGATAAACTGATTTACGCAAAATTGACAACGATTTGTGCTCAAGGGGATCCTTCAAGCCTTTACCGCAATTTGGTCAAAATTGGCCAAGGTGCCTCTGGTGGAGTGTATACAGCTTATGAATTGGGAACAAATAAATGTGTTGCCATAAAGCAGATGATTTTGGAAGAACAACCAAAGAAGGAGTTGATTATCAATGAGATATTGGTGATGAAAGGTAGTAAGCATAAAAATATTGTTAATTTTATCGATTCTTACTTGTTGAAAAGTGATTTATGGGTAGTAATGGAATATATGGAGGGAGGTTCGTTGACTGATATAGTGACGCATAATGTGATGAGCGAAGGACAGATTGGTGCCGTTTGTAGGGAGACTTTGGATGGGTTAAGATTTCTTCATTCTAAAGGAATTATTCACAGAGATATCAAATCCGATAACATATTGTTATCTATGGATGGTGCTATTAAAATAACTGATTTTGGATTTTGTGCTCAGATAAAAGAGTACAATTTGAAACGTACAACAATGGTAGGTACACCATATTGGATGGCACCTGAAGTGGTGTCCAAGAAGGAATATGGTCCAAAAGTTGATATTTGGTCTTTGGGTATTATGGCAATTGAAATGATAGATGGAGAACCTCCATACCTCAATGAAACACCGTTGAGGGCACTTTACTTGATTACAACGATAGGAACACCAAAATTGAATGATCCTGACTCGTTAAGTGAAGATTTGAAAAATTTCTTATCTCTTTGCTTGCTGGTGGATCCTGATAGAAGAGGAGATGCGGACACTTTGTTGAATGATGTATTTATAAGAAATGCTGATGATTGTTCTGCCTTGTCTCCATTGGTTAAATTGGCAAGACAACAAAAAATCGCAGAAAAGGAAGAAGATGAAAAAGATTGATTTTTGCAAAAGGGTCAGAGATGCATATATAAATATAAAATTTTATGGTTTTTTTTTTTTTAAGTAACAAAGTAGTAAGCTTAATAAGTTTCTATTTCTTTTTGAAAATCTGTCATTGGGGTTTAAAAATCAAACTGATGACAGATGTTGTATTTTTTAGGAATGAATAGAAGAATTAAAGTATCAATTGAAAGCGGAGGGGGGAATAAATTAAAAAATTAATAGTAACACATATTTGATTAGATAAAAGAAACTTTAGTATACAACGATTTAATCCCATTCTTCATTAGGATCTATAGTGACATATTTTGCCTGGACGAAAAACATTTTAGCAATGGATCGACCTTTGTTTTGTAATTGATACATATTACCCATTGGAACTTCAAAACTACAACCTTTTGTCGTTATGAATTTTGTATCATTGATGGTAACTTCTAATAAACCTTTCACGACATAAAACATGAAATAAGTATCATCATTATTCTTCATCAGTTTAACACCATTCATTGGCAATTCAAGCATTCCAGCTGCGGCAAATTCCCTATCTTGATCGAACAATACTGCAAGATTGAAATTATCAGTTTCCGTTCTACGTGAGATGTATTTTTCACTTTTAGAATTCCAAGCGATAACTCTCTCCACTTTCTTATCAGATCCGGGGCCTTCAAAGACATCAAGGGATAATGTACCTTTCTTATACCATTCTGATCCTTCAATTTCAGGATCAGATTCGTAATCAACTTCTTTAGAAGAAGGAGCAGCAGATACCGATTTACGTTTCTTTGAATAAGATGGACGATGGTTGATATGTGATCTTGGATGGGACTCTCCAACGTTTTCAGGCACATGAATAACATCTTTAACTTCCCGTACAACTGCACCATTTTCCTTTGTTGTGTTGTAAACGATTTTTTCATTTCTCCAATATGCAAGTCTTGGTATCCTATGTCTTGAAGATTTTCTAATTCCATTTTCATCCAATAATTGTGAAGAGCCAATTTCAGTATGTGGTGTATTTGTGGTTTTTTTCCTTTGTATTGGTTGTGATTTGGGTTTTGGTTGTGATACTGGGATAGGTTTCGGTTGTGGTTCGTCTATTTGAGTAGGAGGAGCAGAAACGGTTTCAACTAACGATTTTCTCGATAATTTCTTGGGTTTTGTCACAAACTCTTCATTTTCAATCACTGGTTTCACATCTTCATCATCTGATCCGAATAATGAGTCAGTTCCTTGATTTGCCAAGGAATTCCCCGTGTTGTTATTACTATTATTATTATCATTTTCTTCGGTATTAGCTTCTATCAGTTTTCTCTTCTTGGCCTTGCCCAATACCATTTTCTTGGTCAGTGAAGCGGAAAATTTGTTTGAAGGCTTTGAATTGCTTGCAGAGATGGGACTTAGCGTTTCAAGACTTCTCAAATCTTCACTGTTTCTCTTATCTGGTGGTGACACTGGAGCGAAAATATCATCATTACCAAAATCATTATCTTGCAACATCGACCTCTTGGGAGATTTATAAGTACCATTTTTGAAATTGAGTCTACGGGCTAAACCATCATCAACCTGTGGTTTGACATCATCTTGATCGCTATCGCTACCATCATGGAAAAAATCATTTAGATTCTCCATTCCATTGGGATCTTTTTTAAGATTTTGTTTGACTTTTAAACCAGTCTTTCTCGAAGTACGACCAAGATCCATCAAGTCCATTATTGCTATATTTTTTTCTCTCTAGAACCTCTCTTGCCAATTGAGTGACAAACACAAGTTCTTCTTGATAGTTTTTGTTTACGATTTTTGTTTACGTTTTCCTTTTTCCAAAAAGTTTTTGTTATTGTGTTCCGCAAATGGCAGTTTTAGTAGTAGTGTACACAACCTTTCAAGCCTATCTTCCTTCACAGAATCAGCGACAGATTCAGGGCATCCTCTTCTTAGCACCCAACACTATATATCTTCGTAGCAGGCCTAGATCATGACACTGTTTCTTAAACAGTAACGACATCTTCACCGTTATAATAACCCAACAACCCCACTTTGAATTCACTTACGGCAATACCAAAAGTTTTCAAAATCAAAGCTTGCTTAACATCACATTTCTGTCCTTCTTCAACAACTTTGAATGGTGACTCAAGATAGATCTTACCACCTTTGATCTTTGTTGGAATGTTGAATTTGTTTCTCAAAGTTTCCTCCATGGAATGGGACATTGGAACATCTTCTTCGATTGGAACTTGTCCTCCTCTTGAATAAACTATACCTTCTGGAATGACAAAAGTTATTGGCGAGACTTGGTTGGCTCTTGTATAATCTGACTTTGAATATTCTGAGAAATATGACTGCACTACATCTGGTTCTTCATCAGTGAATAATAATCCCGATACACCTGTTAATAAATTTGTCAATTTGTACAAATTCTCTTTATATTCTTCTTCCCTTGTGGTACCCAAGGCTTTTTGTAAAACTTTTCTCTTTCCCAAAATCAATTTAGACCCAACCCAAGCAGATCTAATCTCTTGTAAAACGGGGGTCCTTACATCATCTAAGGACAAGACCCAGCAGTATTTCAAAGAGTCCAAATTGGCTCTGACTTCGTCAAAGATTCTCTCTTTGTTTTCCCTTCCCTTCTTATCTGTCTGGGCTAAAGTAATAAGCTTGGAACGTTTTGATCTAGGCATTTTCTAATCTGTTATGAAGTGTATATGATATAGAGTATATTATCTCTTTTTGAAAAATTTTTTTTTTTTCTTAACAAAATTTTTTTTTTCTTTGCACAGAGAAGAGAAGAGGCGTGTAAAGAGTGCCATAGTGATAGATATTTATTATTATTATTGTTACAAATTTAGTAGAAAGAACAAGGAGAGATACATCGCCACTGGATATATTTTGTACACACCTCACCACATTCCATATACATCATACCCACATATCAAAGAGAGTAGTGGTAAGTAAGACACACATTCCCCAACGGCCGGCTTCAATTGCTCCCAAGACTCCTTGGCATTGAACAGGCGGCTTACATATATGCTTTGGCTTTACTTACTAACCTGTCATATATAAGATAGAAGGATCATAGAAAATTTATCGTTGCAATTTGACCAGATTATACAAAGAATAATCACAATTGAATAATGCCGAGAAAGAAGTCTCTGTCTACCTCCGATAGGGCAGCAATCGACCATAAACTCGGATCCAACGATGGGATCATCAATAATAATAATACTAATATCGATAATATCAACAACTTTGTAAATAGAAGACAAACCAGAGACAGCAGCAGAAACTTGAGAGAGAGGAAACAGTCATTGGACAATGACAGAGATACTATCATGGATGATGACGAGGCAGTCGACCATAATGATATTGATGACGTCGAAGACGAAGATGGTAGTGAGGGTGGGAGCGGCAACAACCATGACGACGACGACGACGATGATGACGACAATGATGAAGAGGAAACTTTAAGGAGGTTGTCTGAGACATATAAAAAATCTAGATCTGCTAGCTATCTCATGGATCAATCAGACGGAGATCAGGGAGATACATCTAATAGGGCAGCGCCTATTCGCGATCCAAACGAACACTCTGAAAATAGTTTTGATTATGATTCAGAAGGAGACGATTTGATGCGTTCCGTTGAAGGTGTATTGAGTAGAGCTGTACATGGACGAAGTGAAAGGCTTACTGGTAATGACGAACTCCTTGCATTTGAAAATGTACTAGGAGGAAGAATGCGTCGCCACCGCCACCAAGACAATGAATACAACGGGGACGAAGATGACATTGAAGAGGATGATGATGAAGATGAGGGTGACGAAGAGGAAGATGACGAGGATGAAGATTCCACTCATCATCATCAAAATTTGAGATATTCTCGGGCAGGATTAACAAGCAGAAACTCATCATCATCTGGAGGACACCAATCACACTCAAATTTTGTTGGAAATTCATTGGCCGATAACATTGGGCGTTTATTTCCAGAAGCAATGGGAGGGTTCTTTGCAGTTAACGGGTTTGGCGGTGGAGCAGGACTGTCCATTTCAGCATTAATAGATGGGTTAAAGCGCCGTGATGATTCTTATCTTGTCTTGGAAACTTTAAACGAATTGAGTCAAAAAATTTTGATGATGAATGGTATGATCGCTGAGAGAAGCTTACCCGTTTACAAACTTTCCCAAAATTTGATAGATATCTTACAAGACCCAATACTTCAAGAAGATTTGGAATTACAGTTAGTTGCATGCAGATGTATGTATAACGTCCTAGCTGTTAATAATGATTTCGCAAATGAAATGGTTTCTTGTGGTGCTATTGAAGCCTTGCAATCAAAATTGTTTGAAATAAGTTTTATTGATTTGGCAGAACAAGCTTTGCAAACTTTAGAGATGATATCCAAAGTGCGTGGAAGAGATTTAATGGATAAGAATTGTCTTCATTCTGTGTTGGAATATCTCGACTTCTTCACCATACACTCACAAAGGAAAGCGCTCATAATTACAGCAAATGCATGTCAAAATATCAGCACTGATAATTTTAATATGATTAAAGAAATTTTCCCAATAATCGAGAGAGTGGCAATTGATTACTCAGATGCTATATCTGTTGAAAACTCATGGTTTGCAATTAGTAGGATCATTCAAAGTTTCAAAAGAAAGCCAGCTTTTTTGGAAGAATTGATTTCTTCAAATTTATTAAAGAGACTATCCATCATCTTGCCAGCTTCTTGCGGTAAGAAAAACTCATCCAATAATTTACTCACTTTCACCACTTGTTTGAAAATATTAAATTCCTTAACCATACTAGCAAATAACTCGTCTCACTTATCAATGATGATACTCAAAGATTTCAAATTGGGTGAAGTGATAAGTCTTTCATTGTCAAATTATTCAAACAACTCAGCTATTTTGTCGAATTCAGTTTTGGATTTTGCTTCCCGCTCACAACTAATGTCCGAATCTATGGAACAACTTCCACAGGTTTCAATTGAATCCCTAATGGCAGCACCAAGGGAATTGATTCTCTCATTTATCAAGTTGATAGGATTTCTATTGCCATTTGTGAAGTGTCCACAAGAATCATCGTCCAAAGGATTATATGATATATCTATTGGGGGTTTTATGTCAACTGAGAATAATGAAGTCAAAGAAAAAATTAGGGACGAGAAAATTGCCCTTTATAAGGAAAATATTGGTGTATTTGGTGTATTTGTTGAAGAAATTATCCACTTGTTAATTTCTATTTATTCATCAACTGTTGATTACAACATTCGTCGTATTATATTAGTCGACCTTTTCAGAGTCGTTGATTTGGTTTCTAATGAAGACTCGCAGAACAAGATATTGAATTCGAACATAACGAATTTGCTCGCTTCAATTGTCATTCAAAGTAAGGCTCTTATTCGCAGAGAAATGAATTCTTTACATGATGACAAGAAAAAACTTGAATCTGCTTTAACTTCAAAAAGTTCTTCTCACTTTCATCCACACGTTTTATTGTTAGGAGCTTTTCTCATAACGAGAAGACTCTCTACAAAATCTGAATATATGATAGAATTCGAAAGAGAGGGATTATTAGCGGATACCTCATCTTTACTCGAAGCACTTAAATTGGATTTGAAGGTTTTGGATGAGTATAAAAAGGAAATTACCACGAACAAGACAATACTGGATGATTTTGAAGATAGTCTGAATTCTAAAAGTGATGATGATAATGATGACGAAGCACAGTCACAAGTGATGTACGATGACGACGACGAAGAAGAAGAGGAGGACGAAGAAGAAGAAGAAGAAGAAGAAGAAGAGGAGGAAGAAGAAGATCAAGAACAAAGTGATAAAGATGAAGAGGACGAACGTAATGATATTGATGAGGAAGCTGAAGAAGAAGATGGAGAAGAAGAAGAGGAGGATAAAAGTGATATCGATGAAAGAAGAGACATTTTCAATTTATCTTCCAGAGGCATTCCAATAAGTCAAAGAAGCCAATATCGTTCATTGGAAGATAATGCATTCTTCTACGATGCTTTAGGATCCACTTCATTACCAGAAATCTTGACGGAGTTGATCAACATTGCATCAGATATTGAAGAAGAGTATTTAAATTTGAAGAAAAATGGTTCAAATTCAAGGCTTGAACACATGAAATTGTTAGATGATCTCAATGAGAAAATTTCTGATTTTCAAGAGGTTTCAAATCTATCCTATGGGGACTGGATAGATATCTGGAAATTGTTTTATCGAGCATTGGGCGGTACTGTCAACAAGGCAAACACCATTTCATCATTTGAATTGACTTCTTGTGGAATTATCGAAAATTTACTTCGCCTTTTCAAGTCAGACATTGGATCAGAAGGAACTGTTTGCTATGGAGCATTCCAAAGGGTATTTTGTGAAATGTTTTCTGAGCATTCTGATCAAACTGATGTACCTATCATTCTTTTTGTCTCCAAATTACAGGAAGCATTAACGAGATCTGAATCTTTTGAAATAGCAACTTCAGGAACGTCGGGACCAACAACCAATGGTTCAACATTTGTCACATCATCAGACGCCAATAACAGTAGAGCTTCAGTTATGGCGAAACAAATCAAATTGCGTCTTTCTTGTGATGATCGCAGTATACCAGACGGTTCAAGACAAATGTTAATGACAGTTCATGCGTTAGGAACATTTCAGGGTATCCATACTTTTTTGAAGACTAGGATGCAAACTTTATCCCTGTTGTCAAGAATAGGTGATATGGCTTCAAGAGGTGGCTTCATCGACGAAGACAATGCTCAAGAAAACGAAGAATCAGGCGGAAATTATTATATTGAATTTTTGATCAATGATGAGGTTATACCTGACGGTACCACTATATACGGTGCTGTTTACAGGTCTCTTCAAAAAGGAGTCAATCACTCAGTTGATCCTAAGTTGATCTGGAATGAAACACACGTGATTAAATTCCGCAAAGTGTATGGTGAGAAACCTTCGGAAGATGATAATGGAGAATGGTATCCACATGATGCATCTGTTGATGAATTGGAAGTGTTGAAAGATTCTACAACCATAAACATTTTGGATTTACTCAAAATATTATTTGATATGAACAGAACATTGACAAACTCTGGGGCTTCTTCAGCATTGTTCATCAATTTCAGGTTGACGGCAAAATTGAACAGACAATTAGAAGAACCTCTCGTTGTATCTAGTGGAACGCTTCCAGGTTGGAGTATTTATATCACTAGAAAATTCCCATTTTTGTTCCCAATAGAAACGAGAATGTTCTTCTTGCAATCAACATCATTTGGACATTCAAGATTAATTCAACTGTGGGATCAAAGAACAAATCAAAATGAAACAACTGGCGGTCAAAACCAATCCAATCAAACTTCATTGGGAAGATCTTCGAGGCACAAGATTAGAATAGCAAGAAAGAAGCTATTTGAATGTGCCTTGAAAGTTTTAAAGACTTATGCTTCAATTCCAAGTTTAATTGAAATAGAGTATTTTGATGAAGTTGGAACTGGGTTAGGTCCTACTTTAGAATTTTATGCAAATACATCAAAGGAATTTTCACTGAAGAAACGTAAAATGTGGAGAGAAGACGATGATGATTCAAATGACTATGTCAACTATAAGACCGGTTTGTTCCCAACTCCAAAGGATGCTGATTTGAATGATGCCAGCGATAGTTCTTCTAATTTGATGAATTTTTACTTGCTAGGAAGCTTTATTGCTAGAGCCTTGTTAGACTCCAGAATAATCGATTTCAATTTCAATCCTTTGTTTTTCAAGATTGCCAAAATGTTGACAGATTCAAAAGAAACCAACGAACCTATTAAGTACAACAGACTGTCAATGTTAAACGATGTGAAATCCGTTGATATTGACTTGTATAAATCTTTGAAGCACTTGCTGAGATATGTTGATCAATTTTCAGATACTAATGACAACGACTCCATACTTGTTGATGGATGCACTTTGGAGGATCTTTCATTAACTTTTACCCTTCCAGGATATTCTAATATTGATTTGATCCTGAATGGTCATGATGTCACCTTGACGTCGTTGAATGTTGAAAATTATATAGATAAGGTGATCAACCTGACCGTTGGGGAAGGAGTCTGGAAGCAAATTGAACTGTTTACCAATGGGTTTTCAAAAGTTTTCCCTTATTCCTCTATGTCCATTTTTTCACCTGAGGAGTTGGTTACTTTATTTGGAAATGGTGAAGAAGATTGGTCAATGGAAGTATTGCAATCTAACATAAGAGCTGATCATGGTTACACTAGTGAGTCAACGGCAATTGAGAGCTTACTTGAAATAATGACAGAATTCAACAAGGCGGAAAGAAGAAAGTTCTTACAATTCTTGACAGGATCCCCAAGATTACCAATCGGGGGATTCAAAAGTTTAAGACCAGATTTAACAGTGGTACGCAAGCACAGTGAAGGAGGTTTGACTTCTGATAATTATTTGCCAAGTGTTATGACATGTGCAAATTACTTGAAGTTGCCTGACTATTCATCAAAAGAAGTGATGAGACAACGCATAATTCAGGCTTTCAACGAAGGTTCTGACTCATTCTTATTGTCATAGTTATATATTCATATAAAAAAATAGGAACATTTTTAAAGAAGTATTTGAGTTCATCAAATTTTAATAAACTGTAATAACTATATACAAAGGTCTAATTAAAAAATTATTTATACAGAAAACTATTAAATTCATCATTTCTTCTTCTCCAGTCTCTTCTTTTCATACTCTTCGATCAATTGTTTTTGTAAATGTGGTTGACAAGGCATGTATTCTTTAAACTCTAAAGAGAATTCACCTTTACCTTGAGTGTTAGCTCTCAAAGTGGAAGCAAAACCAAACATTTGATTCAAAGAACAATCAGCAGTAACTGTGAACTCATCGTTTACATTCTCAGTATCCTGAATAACAGCCATCAATTTATTCAATACACTGATGATTGCACCTTGATTTTCATTAGGAGCAGTGACGGTAAGTTTCATAATTGGTTCCAAAATGACTGGGTTTGAGTTCAAAAATGCAGATTTGAAAGCCAACTTGGTGGCTTGTCTGAATGCCAATTCAGAGGAATCAACGACATGGGTAGCACCATCATTGATCAACATGGATGCACCAAGAACTTTATGACCGATAAGAGGACCCTTTTCACAAGCATCTTCAAAACCCTTTTGACAACCGAATAAGTACTTATCAGAAATTTTACCACCAACAACCAGAGTCTCAAAAGTGTTTTTACCATTTGCTGGCTTAAGCTCACCCATAACTCTGGCGAATTGACCCAGACCACCAGATTGCTTTTTGTAAGTTTCATCAAAAGTGGTAGAACCCAAGATGGCTTCTCTGTACGAGACTTGTGGTTTACCAAGGGTACAATCAATGTTATATTCACGCTTCATTCTCTCAACATAAATTTCAAGATGTAATTCACCCATACCTGAAATAATGGTTTCCTTGGATTCAGCATCGAATTTAACTCTGAAAGTTGGATCCTCTTTTTGGAATTTATTCAAGGCTCTTGAGAAATTAGTGGTATCCTTGTTCTTTGGAGTGATTGATAAGGAAACAACTGCATCTGGGACGTACATAGATGACATGGTATATTTGAGAGTACCATCGGTGAATGTGTCACCTGAAGAACAGTCGATACCAAAAGTGGCACAGATTTCACCAGGACCAACTTCATCAATTTCCTCCATATCGTTTGAGTGCATTCTCACCAAACGTGAGATTTTAACTTTTTTATCGGTCTTGGTGTTGGTAATGTACATACCCTTCTTTAATTTACCTTGATAAACCCTGATATATGTTAATTGACCAAATTTACCATCTTCTAATTTGAAAGCTAATCCAACAACTGGAGCCTTTGAAGATGGTACCAAATTGACTTCTGTTTCTTCATTTGCAGCATCTAAACCTGTGTTTAAAACTTCAGAAGGATTTGGTAAAAAATCAACAACTGCATCCAAAACAGGTTGGATACCTTTGTTTGCCAAAGCAGAACCCATTAATACTGGTGTGAACTTTCTAGCAATGGTAGAACGTCTAATAGCTGCTTTGATTTGTTCAGTAGTAGGTTCAACTTCTTCAATGAAGCATTCAGCTATTTCATCATCGACATCTGCTAACATTTCAATCAAAAGACTTCTCTTTTCTTCAACCAATTCTTTCAAATCTTCAGGAACAACATCAGTTCTAAGGGTTTCACCCTGGGAACCTTCATTGTACAAAGCAACACGGTCAATAATGTTGACAACACCTTTTAATTCTCTTTCAGCTCCAATTGGAACTTGAATGGCAGCAGCAGGAATTTTCAATTTTTGATTAATTTGATCAATAGCTCTAAATGGATCAGCACCCATTCTATCCATCTTGTTTATAAAAGTGACTCTTGGAACATTATAACGACGCATTTGACGATCTACAGTAACAGTTTGAGATTGAACACCTGAAACAGCACAAACCACCAAGACAGCACCATCAAGAACTCTCAAAGCTCTTTCAACTTCAATGGTGAAATCAATATGTCCCGGGGTATCGATCAAATTGAAATGATAACTTTCATTATCTTTATCCCATGAACAATACGTAGCAGCAGATTGAATAGTAATACCCTTTTCTCTTTCCAAGTCCATGGAATCCATCTTCGCCCCAACACCATCACGACCTCTGACATCGTGGATGGCTTTGATTCTTCCAGTGTAAAACAAAACACGCTCGGTGAAAGTAGTCTTACCAGAATCGATATGGGCTGAAATACCGATATTACGCATCTTTCTTGAAACTTCAGCATCCAGAGGAGTCAAAGTCTTTGCAAGTTGATCGATAACAACTTTTTCATCCTCGTATGATTTGGCAATTGCAGAAGAGCTCAAATACCTGTGGGGAATACGCAAAGAACCGGTCTTGGTAAATGGTGTGCTTAAGAAAGCTCTCGGACTTCTTCTCCAAAGAAGCTGCAACGATCCTGACATGATATCAACACTTGAAGTCACTCGGTTTCCTAGTTCTTGTATAACCTTTAGTGATTTGGAAAAGTCTGAAAAATCTTGAAAAATTCGTTTTATTGACACATTTAAAATGTTTGTTTCATTGGCAGACATCAATCACTAAAGACAACTTCAACAGCGGTAATGGATGATACATGGTCCATTGGCATTGATATAGGCACAGCGTCTATCAGGACTTGCATCACCCTGGGAAACGGTCAAATTCTATCATTATCTGAAAGCCCACTTTCAAGGTCTCACCATCTGCAACATCAAGAGTGTATAACACAGTCATCTACAGAGATATGGGAGATCATCAAAACCTCCATTAAAAAGATGCTTCTGAGCTCAAATGGGAAAGTGGGAAGGATCAAGGGTGTCGGGGTTGCTGCCACTTGCTCGTTAGTGGTATTGTTGAAACAAAATGGGAAGTTGATGCCTTATCCCGTTGACTTTGGATTCTCTCAACCTGATCAGAACGTGGTATTATGGATGGATCACAGGGCCAAGAAGGAACTGATCGAGCTAAACGAGATTTGTAAAGATGAACCATTCATGTCCAAAATTGGAGGATCATTTATACCTGAAATGGGAGTTCCTAAACTAAAACATTTGGTTCATAAAATTCCACCACTGGATTTGCCGAATTTATTGTTCATGGAATTGCATGACTATGTCTCCATAATGTTGATGACCGATGGCGACTTAGACTTGTATCAGTCATATGATTACAATTGCTCTCATGCACACTCAGAAATAGCTTTGGACGGCTCTACGAAGGGGTGGAGCAAACGTTTGCTCGATAAATTTGGGTTATCAAATCTTTCCGAGAATAATTTCAATCTCGTTGGAAGATCCGAGGCATCTTGTGGTGATCTGTATCTTCCCCTTCCATTCGCAGGTTCTAGAGTTGGGGTCGTTTGCGAAACGTTGAAAAATGAACTAGGGCTACCAGTAGATGAAGAAATATACATTGGACATGGTGTTATTGACTGTTACGCTGGCTGGATCTCCACAGTTAGAGACTTGGACACAACTCTTTCTATGGTTGCAGGTACTTCGACTTGTTTTTTGATAGCTTCCCTGAATGATAAAGAAGTGGTTCCAGGTGTTTGGGGTCCGTTTAATAACTTCATCAAAGATCATTATATATCGGAACTGGGTCTGTCTGCAACTGGGGCATTATTAGAACATTTGTTCAAGACACACCCTGCCTACAAACAACTTGAGATCGAAGCTAATCGAGGAAGCATTTTTGACAAGCTCGATTCGATCTTAGACAAGTTGACACAACAGGAAAATGTTCCCATAGCCAATTATTTGACAAAGCACATGTTTTTATATGGGGATATTTTAGGAAATAGAACTCCTTACGCTGACCCGGAGATGAGTGGTGCCTTCATAGGTGAATCCAGTGATCTGACATTAAAGAACTTGCTGTTGAAGTATTTGTGTATCTTGGAGTTCTTGGCCTTACAGACAAGACAGATAACAACCAGTTTAATTGACGGTGGTTATTCTGTTGACCGCATTTCAATGAGTGGATCGCAATATAACAATAAGAGGCTTATAACTATGATTGAGGCTGCCACTAGAAAGAAAGTCGTCTCATGCCAAGGCCAGAAACCTTTATTTACAGTGGTCAAAGGCGCATCAATGCTCGGTTTTGCTGCTGCTTATGATGAAGATATTCACAAAGTGATGAGGACTTTCAACTCGAAGGAGGAAACCAAAGCTGATGAAGAGTCGATCCCTTTATTGCAGAAGTTGCTTGATGCAAAATATGAGATAATGATTGACATGGCTGAGACGCAAAGAAGATATAGAGGCTTGGTCAATGAAGCTCTTGGGGTAGATGGATTTTGAGGAGTTTTCAATTGGAAGCTGCTTCGACTCGCAAGAAGGAGTGAACGATATGACGGAATTGGTTAGCCAGATTTGCGAAACCAACTTGAGGTGAATGAATCGATTCCTTTCCAGGAAGTCTCTGATTTGGAGTAGTTGGAAAAGATGACATTCTTTGTCACTCAACTTGAAGTTGCATGTATAGGATTATGAATATACACAATGGGGAGAGACAAACGGAAGAAAAGGGCTCTAGCAGTAACCGCGTTAATACAACGTGATGAGTAATACCAGTTTACAAAATGTAAAAAAAAAAAAATTACAAAAGATAAATAAAAGTATATTATAATATAAATAAAATATATAAAACCATGTTGTTCTCCTACGTAGCTGCATCAGTTTTATTCTGTTTCTTCTCAACAGTGAGAGCTGTTTATGCTTCTTATGAAGAAGTAGAATTGCTAGTAAAGTGTATAACTTACGGTGATGTCATTTATGATTACAGAACTGAGGATCAAAATCTATTCATCAGCCCACATGCTAATCGTGCTAAGGACTTGAGAGGTGAAGACGAATTAATGTACGCATGTTCCATCATTTACGGTATCAATCTCAGTGTGGTCATTACTGATAACGAACCAGACAGTTATTATACAGTTCCTGCTAAAGTGCTAACCGGCGAATCAGTAGCAGATATACATGCTGCTGGAATTGATCTTTACACTCAAAGAGATTATGTCGATGATACGACTCTATTGGAAATGCTACCACTAACATCTTGAACAAACGCACAGTCACAGATGCTAATTATTATTTGATGTATATGAGTGATTTAGACGAGATTGAGTCGAAACAGTTGAAGTTTATTGCAGAAACGCGAAGTTAGATATTTCTGATCATATAGCGCTTTTGATATACCAATATGATCTTTCTATCTCCGACAAGATAGAGATAGAGTCGGAGGATTATTAGATACCAAAGAGGTCTTTACAGCTGCAGGACCAGCCAAGTTGAACCTGAAAGCTTGAAATTCACTGAAAATTCAGAAATTACAACATCGGAACACTCCAATTAAACAAAAATTTTTCTTTTTGATAATAACCTGTTATACGTAAAACTTGTTCAGCATGCTGGTGTATCATTTCTTATACACTTGATCCACTGTGCTACATTAGTTTCTCTATATTCTTCCCAGTTCAAGACATAAATCAGAGGAGCTTGTTGTTTAAGGGCCTGTTTTGGTTCACTGCCCCCCAAAAGCAATAGCTTCCTATCTCCATCTGTGAATTTCAACTGAAAATTTCGAACGTTTAAAATTACTCTGTTAATATCAAAAAATGTGCTTTGAAAAGATTTTGATTTGTGAGTGAGTAAGCAGTATACCGTGATGATATATACCGCGGAGCCATCAGCTTTACCAGAAAAAATGACAATTGTGTTGTTTGAGTAGTCCTTCAGAGCATCACAAATGAGATACTCTCTGCTTATCCTCTTTCTCAATTCATGAACTTCAACTGTTCCTGTTTGATAGTTGAAAATTGACAAAGTCAAACAATTAACTGAGTATTGGTGCTCATTCCCTATGTAATAGATACAACTCATGGGACTGTCGTGGATATCTATAACCAGAGTTTGTTTGATTGGTTTGGAAGGTGGATAGTTAAATGAGTAATCTGCAAACGCTCTCTTTACCAATTGATTAGACTCCCAGAGCCTCTTGGTCCCTACAAAACTTCCCGGCTTTGAAATTTTTTGACAACGTTCAAGTTTACTCAGTTCATAAATGATTGCATCTTTGCTGCTCTGCTCCCCCCTTTCGTCAACTTTGGCATGTTCCTTTGTGTCATAAGATGTGTCATTGGTGAAACGGTTTAAATTTGGGACAATATCAAAGTAGAGACATCTTTCCCAACGAGACAAGCGGAATCTGAATTTCCATAAATCATTACTTAAAACGCTGAAGCCTCTGTTGTGGTAATCCATAAACAGATACTCCCTAGGCATAGGGTTTGAAACAAGACCCAGCTTCAAATCATCACAAGCTATAAAACCTCCATAGAGGAAACCATATTCTTCATTGACTTTTACAAAACTATGACCAAATCTAGGTACCGGAGCAGATTTGGTTTTTGTGGGAAATTGAACTGAAGCCCATTCACAATCGTTAGAAAGAAAGCTTAACATCATACCTTCTGAGTACTTATGCTCCACTCCGAGAACCAGCAATTTTGATTTATGGCCAGCTTCTTCAAGTGTGATTTCACCAAGTTGTGCTGTAACACCGGTGAAAAACAGCGGAAATTCACTTAATGTTTGAGGTTCTATATCACTTAAGTTGGAAGTGATGTTCACCTTAAAATCTATTGCACCTTCATCGTAAGTAATAGTGTGCTTGTGAACTTCAATGAACTGAGGATCAAAAGAGAAACCTACAAGCTGGCTGTAGTGAAACATATAAAAAACATTCTGTTCTTTCTCAAAAATCCCTTTTAAGTATTTTGCTTGCTTCAGTTCAGAAACAATACTAGGTTGGTCTCCGATAATCTCTGGGTCTGCTTTGAAGTAGGAACCTTCACCTGTTACTTCAAACGTTGTCATTCTTTTCATTTGTTTGAAGCTCTTATGTGATTATTTTTTTAGTTATTTGAACATGAAGCAAGAATAATGAGCTATATTCTGCTGATACGAAGAAAAACTCAAAAAAGCATGAAATTTAATTCATTCATATGTCTTTTCAAAACCAAGCTCTGGTAGATCAACTATGCGAAATACACTCAAGGAGCTAGAAGTTCAACCAAAGAATACAATGGAGTATATGTCACACGGAATAAACGTTAAAGAAGGTAACAGTTTTTATTTTTTTTACTATCCCAAGAACTCTTCTTCCAGTGAGTTCCCTGAACCCATCCAAATCAGAAAAGTGACAGTAAAAATCAAACAAGGATTCTGGTCAAAAGACATGTGCAACGTGGAAAGATTAGATGACTATTTGAAAATTCCGTCAAACACATTGGAAAGATTTCCTCTGTTTTTGTTTACTTGCAGCAACTCCCCAAATCGCACATATGGTGAGCGTTTTGGTGGTGCCTATTATCCACAATTTCTGTGTCAAAAAGATGATTGTAAAATGAAAATTCAGTACTTGGGGGAATCTGTGAGTTATGCAGACCCCAGTAAGCTGAAGAAAGGTTGGAAGGTGTATGAAGTGCCGCAATGGAATAGTAAAAATATGGTACCTTGTAAGAGACTATGCTCCAACTTCATGAAAGTGGGTAATAAGGGCTACCTCTACGGTGGATTTGTAACATGCAAGCTGATTGACTTTTACAACAAAGAGGGAGATTGGTGTCCTGAATTATCTTCGACTTGTGATCAACATGACAATAAAACCTTAAATTGCTTGGTGAACGATTTGTGGGAATTCGACTTTGTACAAGAGTCATGGAAGCTCTTGATTCCCCTAGAGTTGCGTCCCATAGATGAGTTTGAATCAGAAGGTACTCAGGATAGGTTGTTCAATCTTCTTAAAGACGAGCCACTTAAAATGGATTTGGACACAGCAATGATATCTAAGAAAGTAACAACACTGCCCGATAGCAGAAGAAGCTTTGTCAATTATCGAAGAAAATCCTGGGAAAGCGATCTTTTCTGTTTAGAATACAATTTTTATGGTCAAATTACATTACAAGCGTTTGATGAAGTTAGTCAGAGGATCATTTACGTTGGCCGAGAGAATTTCACCACATTGCAGTGTCTGACCGTAACGATATTTGATTGTAAAGAAAAAGGTTTTGTCATATATCCTCTTGACTTGGAATGTCATCGGGTCCGTTTTTCAGATAATAGTATTTGTCATGATAATAATATTCCAACTGATGTTATATATAACCCGGTTGATGACAGTTTATTGATACAATTCTCTAACTACCGAGGCAACCGTCTTGAAAGTTTTGATTTCGAAACAGGTTCGCTAGTTGGAATAAACTGGTCACAAGAAAGGTGGGAAGTTGGGTCAAAGTGTGTTTTTCTCGACGACAAGTTCAAATCAATTCTGAGATTTCATATAGACACATTTGATGAAGTGAAAAATAGCGTTTTTAGCGAAAGCTTTTCCCTAGCATGGAAGCTGTTCAGATATCAATACCCCGAAGTAAGTGAAAAGAGTGGAACAATCACCTTTGAGCATTTCAAATATCATCGCCCTCGGTCCAATCTGCGTAATTTTTCGGCAAGGTGTAATATTTGCAGAGAGAATGATCCAGAATCTTATAGCTTACCTTCGGTTATCTGCTGTAGTGACGATGATGAGATTATCGGTTTTAATTTATTTTGATATAGTTTTCAGTAGTAGAAGTTATTTTATAAATTGTGTGGATGAGTTTATTTAAGATGTTTTATGATAATATATTTGCCTGATGTAAACACTCTTTATAGGAAAAGGGGATTGTGATAGTGGTATTAGATATTACCCAAAATGAATTGTCAATAGTCCACAGAGTACAAAATTCGTGTCATAAAGTACTGCATTGCATACATGGAAGAATTTTGATCGGTTAAAAGTAACAGAGGGCATAATTCTGCGTTGGTAGAGAAGTTGCTGAGTTAAGATTTATTCGAATGATGTTGTGTATAATTCCCTCTGTTTAAAAGCCATGATATCCATACAAACTAAAGACAGGATTTTCGTCACTTAAAAATTCAATTACATAAACTGAATGTGGTCTCCCTTACAGCACGCTATAGTCCGAGTACAAACACGAACACGAACACCGGAATGTTCCACTTCCTTCAAATGATAAATTAAGCATCTGCAACTTACTTCAATGAGCTTGCATCTCACGTCACCGTACCTGAAACTCTCGTTGCATAATGGAGTACCACATGGATAGCTCTTCCACCCATCTCCAATAAACTAAAGTGTTTCATCAGAAAACTTGAATAACTTTATCTTAGATCTTTCTTAGATCTTCTCTTCTTCAATCTTTCAAAATTTGATTGACTAACCATGAATGAAGTATCACTAAGTTTTTGATGCAACACAATCTTCTCCCACCCCTAAAGGCATCCTCGCAAAAGAAGTTATTGAAGATAATCTGTTGTCTAATCTAAATGCTTTCGAAAACCAATGTTCAATTCATGTTAACTCTCATCAAGTTATCTCTATCAAGTATTCTTTGGTACCTCAAATATTTCTTTGATCTCTATCTCAGTGGATTCTCACAACGTATCTAACGTTAATATTAGATTCTTATAATATTTGAACAATGGAATTATATATCTTCCATCTTAGAAGTAAATAACACAACCATCTCCTATCTCGAAAGAACCTTTCAGTTATAAGTTATTGGAGGTACTTTATTGTGCATTTAACATTTCATTCACTTTTAAAGTTCAGATCTCTTTCAGTTCCGAACTAATAAATCGTTGGTCCAATCGGTCCAATATAAGACCCGTGGCCTTTCTGAGTGTCAAATCGCGTATTCAAGACGCTTAAACTTTGTCTTTCCTTCAAATAACTCCAACTGAGTTGAGGGGAATTTCACGAACTCTCACGATATTTATTCGTGGCATTGATACTAGACATTTCTTCTTTTATCTTCAGCATGGTATTATTCCCTCTAGCCAATTACATTACCAATACAAATGGACTCTTATCAAACTTGTGAATTGGGAACTAATTTCATTAAAATTTACCGGGCTTATCTTTTTGAGCCGATAACTGTAAAAAAAAATAAAACAATTCATCTTTTTTGAACGAACAATAATCGAAACTTTTAATAAGCTTATACTTCAACTGAAAAACATTGATATGTCAAATTTTCAAACAAAAGAAGATAACACGTCATTCCAGGATTCTTGATCTTCAGACCCTCGAAAACTTTTCAAACGCAAGATCTCAATCATTGTCCAATTTAACCATCTTTGGTTTCCACATTCAAATGTATTATCTTTTTGTTCAATTTATTTTTCTTCAATATAGTTGTTTGATATCATCATTCAACTTTATTGGTTATCTAATCAGTGGTCAACTTAGCTTACATCTCACTTAGAGACCAACTAATAATGAGTATTCTTTGTATAACATATGACGCCTGTTGATTTCATCATAAACATAACTTCTGTCTCTGACGAAGATAATAATCAAATAGGAGAAACAAAGTGAAAAGAAATAATGGAGCGACCCTGTATGGTGATGATATATGATACGATTGACTGAATAATCTGTCTGTTTTAATACTAATTGGTGACTGAGTACGTGCTCAATCCTTGATGATTGCATTGATCTAATTCATACAGCTAAATTATCTATTGTATTTTAAAGCGATTGAATATAATGATTTTCTATCAAGTCGGTTTTGCAGTCTTTAACAAAGCATAAGGTTCTATACAAGTTAAACAGATACCTTCTTTTTTTAAATTGTTCAGAGTCATGATATTCAAAAATCTATTTATGTCTTACATCTTCTACGATATCGGCACATATTTCAATCAATAAACAACCAAGTCATTAATCAGAAATGTGATCTGTATGTCTTTAATAGTTGTATTAATCACAAACATGAAGTTCCATAATAATAGTAAAACTGGTACTCATTTCGTAACAAGCTTGAAAACAACAACAGTAAGAATCTATTTCAATGATTGGTTCAATATTTGACCTGATAGGAATAGACTAAACACAAATTCCTGATATTCCATAAATTCTGATACAAAAGATTTCCTTCAGTTACCATTCAGGATAAGAGGGTTCAGATGATGAGTTATCGTTCAGGATGCGAGGGTATTCTATCTGATATGCACCCATCATGTGATCAATCAGATCGTTTATCCCAAAGGCAATATTATCCACGTCGAGATCAGTTTGAATTGTGGAAATACCGAGAATATGTGGCATCATATCAAAGATGCAACTATCACTGAATACTGCAGTCTTTCAAGCCTCTATTTAAAAACCTTTTTAAAGCTGGAAGTTTTCTAGGTTTATATACCAAATATATAAATCACTCTAAAAACATGAGAACAAAAAAATACCATTAAGAGAGGTTGGCTTGTGTTCAAGACAAAGACTCCTGGTTACAAATTGAAAGGCTGGACAGAGGCGCTATTCCAATGAGAGACTAAATTAGATATCTCTGAATGATATCCAAGGTTCATTGCAGATCGCAAGTGTTCATGAGGGAAAACAATTTTTTCCTTCAGTGGCTAAATCTCGCTATATTGTTCTATGCATACAGATTATGCACGCTCTGGAAAAAGTTTATTTTGATTTTGTGTAAGGGCGGCAATATGTACTTTTGAAAGCATTTTTACCGCTGATGGGAGATATATACATAACATTCAAGAAATTACACACATCAAGATGCCAGTCAATTTGGAAACTTATAATCTCTCACAGGAGATTATCTCACATCATGACAAATTCACTCAAAGATTGGAAAACATTGACAACCTTTACAGAAACGAAATCCTCAAAAGTAACATTGAATACAGTTACTTAGAAACCCACTGCGATAAAAAACAATTGACTTTCTTTATTGACCAAAGATTTGAAATCTTGTTATACAGGAAAAACTATATGAAAAGCTCAGCATTGAAGACTTTCAGGATTTCAGTCCTGAAAGAAAGATTGAAGATTGGAAAACAACTTTCTTTAACAACAGATGCCGCTGATAGAGAAAGGTTCAGAAAAATCATAGCTGATTCAGGCAAATTCGAGAACAAACTCGTTGTCGATTTGAACACTGAGATAGAAGAAGTTTATTCAAGAGAGAACTTTATCATCTTAACAAAACAAAGTTCATGGAAGAAAAAATGTATAAAACTGGTTTTACTTATGATGCTGCTGGTATTGAGCGTTATCAGAATGGGCATCAGAGATTATAAAAAACATACCTGGGATGAAAATGCCATTTACGCCGTTGAACAAAGCTTTGTTATTTTAAGTTTTGGTTTAAATGCGGATGTATATAACTCCGCAAGAGATTTCATGAGGAGATTCAATTCATAACTTATTTCACGCTGGATGATAATACTAGATAAGTCATAACTTATTTCAAGCTGGATTCTAATACTTGATATGGTTTAGTGGTTATAAATCTGAATAGATAAAAAATATTTTCTATGATAATAAGTATATGTATGTTGTGAATATAATTGTTTCCTGTATGTCGTGATGACTGTATCCAATAATTGAGCGATTGATTTTAGCAGCAATTTCATCTGTTTGTCAATAAATTATGGTTGGCAAAACATTTCATTATTGGGCTATAATATGGATTGAAGTTTTTGCCTCGACACAATAGGAGTTAGTTTCATAAGTAGCAGTTGATCTATCACTTTACAAGTATAGTGTAACCTACCAAGCCGACTTGACAAGATCTTCGACTAAATTATGTTTCGTGGGAGCCATCGAGCATTCAATCTGTGTATGTGACAATATTTTGACACTACCGATCATGGGTAACAGGGTTGGATCATATTATGATCATATAATCTTCTTCCATGATGTTACTGCTTATTGTTGGCTTACTACTACACAAGGAGAAAAAAAATAAAAAATTAAAAATGGTAAAAAGATCACAAACGTGAAAGGAATCGTAACCAAAAGTTATCTCGTTTCACATAGTCAAGTCTATGGAATGTCGAGCGTTTTCAAGTTATCAATCAAAGGGATACGATCCTTTGATCCGATAGAGACTGAGACGATCGAGTTCAGCAAACCACTCACTTTGATCGTAGGAAGTAATGGTAGTGGTAAGACAACAATTATTGAATGCTTAAAGTTTGCAACTACTGGTGATTTACCACCGAATTCTAAAGGTGGGGCCTTCATTCATGACCCAAACATTGGAGGTGAAAAGTCGGTGATAGCACAAGTGAAATTGGCTTTTAACAACATCAATAACAAAAATATGATCCTTACAAAGACTCTTCAATTGATCAACAAGAAGACTTCAAATACATTCAAGACTTTGGAAAATCAATTGGTGGTTTTAAATAATGGTGAAAGAGTCACAATAAGTACAAAGGCTGCTGATATCGAACAATTGGTGCCTCAATTTCTTGGTGTCACGAAATCAATTCTAAACTATGTTATCTTTTGCCATCAAGAGGATAGTTTGTGGCCAATAAGTGAACCTGCCGTGTTGAAAAAAAGGTTTGATGAAATCTTTGATTCAGTCAAGTTTATAAAAGTGTTGGATAATTTCAAGGATTTGAGGAAGCAATTCAATGAGGATATTAAATTATTGACTAATAATGTTGATCATTTGAAACAAGAGCGAAGGAGGGCAAACAACAAGCGTATTGAAAAGGAGGATCTTCAAGCGACAATAAAGAAATATGATGAAGAGATAGCTGATATATCTAGGCAATTGGAACAGGTGACTGCAAGAATGGATGAACTTTTCAAATCAAATCAGGATTATGAAATCGTGATCAACAAGATAGAATCCTTACAACACCAAAACATATCTTTGAAAGGTCAAATCCAGAAATTGAGAGACAATATTGAGTTCCTTAGTGACTCAGATAATGAATTGCAGAACAAGTTGACGAATTTCAATGAAATACAATCATCACAAAAGGAATCATTGAACACACTAAAGTCAAAGGCGAATGAATTGAATGACTCTCTTTCTAGAAAAAGATTGGATCTCAACAAGAATATAGGCTTAGAGGGAGAATTGAAATCATTGAAGAAACTGTACGAGAATTGCTTGAATGAACGGAAATTGTTAATGGAGCAAAATGACCTAGGATTAATCATAAGTGAAAATATAACCGATGACTTATTACAAGAATATAAGAACAGCCTTCAGGATCAGACTTCATCAAATAAAAAGCATTTAGGTCATCTCATCACACAAAATACTGAAAGGAGAACAGATCTTGAGTCCAAGATTTCCAAAATTAGGGACAGCCGTATGAAAGAGGAGCAACATTTGAAGTACTATTCTGAAGACATTGCAAATTACAAATCAGCCAATTCCAAAATAGAAACAAGTATCAAACTGATAAGAGTTGATGAAGGAGAATTGTTAATCGAAAAAGAAGACCTTGTCAATTTGGAAACTAATTTCAGCAATATAAAGAAAGAGAACAAAGTTGCCTCTATTTCTTCAGAGATTTCCAGTATAAATAAAGAGATTAAATCTCTTGAGTCCGAAGTGGAAGAGTTGAATCATCAAATTGCTACAAGTAGCAAACAAAATGAAGTTGTGACAAGAGTAGAGTTAGCTAAAGAGCAAATTGTTAAAAATTCAAAGAGAATATCAATTTTAATAAATGAAAATTCTTCTGTATTCAAAGAAAAGACAGGTGAAGAGTTAAGAGAGAATACATGTACTGAAATTATTGAAGGTGCTATTGGCACAATGATGACTAAAATAGAGGAGGAAAATATCAAATATGATATGGCACAAAGGGAAAATTATGATTTGAAAACTCTGATGGAAAAACATGAACAAGAATTGAAGGACATGCAAAAAGAAGTGGAAACCAAGTTGCAAAGAATACATTCTGTGCTTCCAGATGATGTTGATTTAAAAGATTATGAAGATTATGTAAAAGACATTCAATCTGATTATGATACACTCTCTGAAAATATCAGCATTACTGAAGTCACCGTGCGATTCAACGAGGCAGCTATCTCATCGGCACAAAAAGACCACTATTGTCTTCTTTGTAGAAGAGGGTTTGAAGAGAAGGAGTTGTCCAAATTTTTGAAAATGTTGCAAGAGCATAACGAAAAAATCAAAAGTGGGAAGGATACCAAAGAAAGAGATTTGATGAAAAGGGAGTTATCAGATTTGAAGGATGTGCAACAAGATATTATTAGGGTACGTTTTTTGCAACTGCGCGAAATCGGGAATGCTACATCGAAACTTGATTCAATCAAGAGTGATCTTGAAATTTCGGAAAAGACCTTGAAAAGGCAAAAGGATCTTTTGGAATCTTTAAAACATGAAAACTCATCTTTAGAATCAATGAGAAGCACTACAAGAGAAATTAAGAGACTCTTTGAAGAAAGACAGTCATTTGAAAAACAGTTACAATCATTACAAGATGAATTATTTGGAGTAGAACTCAAATCCATATCCAGTTTACAAGAAGAACAAGGAGAGATAAATCTTGTTTTAAAGAAAAAAAGAAGAGATTTGAATACTCTTATTGAGACCAAAGATGAAAGTCTTAAGCAAGTGAGTAGGCTTGAGTTGAAAATAAAAGAAAAGACATTGGAGATTGCAAATAGAGAAAAGGAGTTGATAGATCTTCGAAATTTGAGGAAGCAACAAGATGAAAACAATAAAAAGATAGAATTATTGACTGAAACCGTTTCTGTGAGTGAAAGACTGGTGAAGGATTTGGAATTGGAATTACAGGAAAATACCGAAAACTTGTTGACGATGCAAAAAGAAAATGCATTGAAGGAAAATGAACTGCATGACAATTTCAACAGATATGATTCCCTTTTACTGAAATTCAATAATTATTGTGATGCAATACAACATTATCTAACAGAGGATCTTCCAAAGCTGGAGCTGTGCAAGAGGGAATCCAAGGTATTGGAAAAGGATATTCAACAATTGCAAGAAAGCCTCAAATTGAAAGGAGATGAAATTTCTCAATTGGAGAGAGAACTTGCCGATGCCGATAAGACTTTAAGAAATATCAGGGATAATATTGATCTCAGATCTTTGGAAAGCGAATTAAATAGTAATTTGTCAATTATTGATGATTTAGAGAAACAAAATGCAAGAATCTCAAGAGACAATTATCAAAAAGAGACAAATGATTTGAATCAACATTTTTCAAATTTGAAATCTGAACATCTGATGAAAACAGGTGAAATCTTACAATTATCAAAGCAAATTAAATCAATTGAATTTGAATTGCAAAAAGATTACAAAAACATTGAAAAGAAGTACAACGAAGAATTTCTTCGTTTACAAACTAAATTCTTTGTCAATAACGATTTATCAGTTTATTCAAAAGCCTTGGATAATGCCATTATGAAATTTCATTCATTGAAAATGAAAGAGATCAATGAGATCATTGACCAACTTTGGAGAACTACTTATAGTGGGAGTGACGTTGACACAATCCTCATAAAATCAGAGAGTAATACAGTTGGTGTGAAATCTGGTAACAGGTCTTATAATTACAGAGTTGTGATGGTGAAGCAAGGCGTGGAATTGGACATGAGAGGTAGATGCTCTGCTGGACAAAAAGTTTTAGCCAGTATAATTATACGGTTGGCATTACTGGAATGTTTCGGGATAAACTTTGGTATGATCACCTTGGACGAGCCAACTACGAATCTCGATGAGGATAACATTGAAAGTTTGGCGAGATCTTTAAACCAGATAATCGAAATGAGACAGAAGCAAAAAAATTTCCAATTGATCGTGATCACACATGATGAAAAATTCTTGAAATTTATGGGTGCTGCCAAGTTTGCCGATTTGTACTACAGGATAAGTAGAGACGAGAGACAGACAAGTGTTATTGAAGCGGTCCCCATTGCAGTGATAAATGATTGAATAACTGATATATCAACAGCCCCTGTTTTGTAGTAAAAATTCTTTGAGCCAACAGACGCAAAACGTGAAAAAAAGTTGAAAAAATTCTTGTAGAGAAGAAGAAGAAGGAGAGGAAGAGTCATCTTGAGACATATTGGTGTATGTTTAAAAGAGCACAATCTTTATTCAATCTCAAACAGTTACGCAACATGTCATCTACACCATCTCTGCAACCGCACTGGATCAAACCTAGTCCGGAAAAGACCAAACAGCCATTGAAGTTGTACAATTCCTTGACTAGAAACAAGGAGGAGTTTATCCCAATGGATCCAAATGAAATCACATGGTATTCATGTGGTGCCACGGTATATGACTCCAGTCATATGGGCCATGCTAGAAACTATGTCACTATAGATATCAATAGACGTATATTGCAAGATTATTTTGGGTATAACGTTTTGTTTGTTCAGAATGTTACAGATATCGACGACAAGATTATCATCAAGTCAAGACAAGAACATTTATTCAAGGAATTTTGTGACAAGAACAACAAAATCACAGAGTCATTGATCGGTGAATGTAAAGATGCTTGGGATCAATACGTCAAGTCCAATTTACCTGATTATAATTTCAAAGATGACTTTATCGAATGGACCAAGACCGTTGACGTTACCACTAATGCTAAATTTCCCATGTATATAAAGCTGGCTACATTGGCACATGGGGCAATCATTGCTCCACCAAGTGAAGTGTCTGTTTTCTTGGCAAATGTCAAGGATGTAGTTGTACCAGCGCTTGATAAAAAATACGGATCAACGATTACTGATTTGGATATTTTCAGAAAGACATCTTCATACTGGGAAAAGCAATTTGATCAAGATATGGAGAAATTAAACGTCTTGCCACCGAATGTTGTCACTCGTGTCTCTGAATACGTTCCTGAAATTGTCGAATTTGTATCCACAATTATAGATAGAGGATATGCTTATGCGACAAAAGATGGTTCAGTTTACTTTGATTGTTCCAAATTTGATCACTCTGTACTCCACGATTATGCGAAGTTACAACCGTGGAACAAGTCCGATAAGAGTTTGTTAGAAGAAGGTGAGGGATCTCTTACCGTTGCCGATGACAAATTGTCAAATTCCGATTTTGCCTTGTGGAAATCATCAAAACCAGGAGAACCATTTTTTGAATCTCCTTGGGGTAAAGGCCGTCCAGGGTGGCATATTGAGTGTTCAGTGATGGCAACTAGTATTGTTCCTG
>PPKU02000101.1:0-42269 GCA_003706265.2 Nakazawaea holstii | reverse complement strand
GTTTCCGAAGTACCAGTACCAGTCCAAGTGCTTGTGGTGTCAACTGTCGATGGAGAAGAAGACGATGGAACAAACTTCTCTGAGTATGGAGTACCATTACTGGTAAAAGTTGTTTCCGAAGTACCAGTACCAGTCCAAGTGCTTGTGGTGTCAACTGTCGATGGAGAAGAAGACGATGGAACAAACTTCTCTGAATATGGAGTACCATTACTGGTAAAAGTTGTTTCCGAAGTACCAGTACCAGTCCAAGTACTTGTGGTGTCAACTGTCGATGGAGAAGAAGACGATGGAACAAACTTCTCTGAGTATGGAGTACCATTACTGGTGAAAGTTGTTTCCGAAGTGCCAGTACCAGTCCAAGTGCTTGTGGTGTCAATTGTAGATGTTGGAGTCGGAGTTGGAGTCTCAACAAAAATTTCACTTCCATTCGGACCTTTTGACGTAATGGTAGTGGAGTAACGACCAGTCCAGGAGATAGTAGTTGTTGAATAAGGAATATCGACGTCAACGGATACCTCTCCGTCACTGAGGGTCGTTGTTACAGTCTCAGTGTACGTTCCAGTCCAAGGTTCTGTACTGGTGACTGTTTGGTGAATTGTCACAGGGGAACATGAATCACCGCCATTACTAAATTGATAAATGTATTCACTCCAATCATCTTGAAGAACGATTCCTGACGGAGTGGTCAAGGTAAACTGTAGTTCATATGGACCACCTTTATTTCCATAAACAATTCTCAACGGATAATAGTATCCTGCTTTGAGGAACACATTGGCAGATAATGGAGCATCATTAAGCTCATTATTTACTAAATATCCATCTGCATCATCATCACTTGCGGTTGTATTCCCACATTCGAATGCAGCTGCATCACCAAAATAAACAAAAGCTGAATCATCCACCGTGTTTAAGCTAAATGTATAGGTTCCGCTTTCTGTTGCTTTGAAATAGCCAGTGAGGTCAAGTAGTACGTGAGAAAGAACGGTCTCTCCATATAATACAATCGTAGTTTTGGTATTATCGACTACAGTAATCCCGGCTGATGAAAGTTGTGGATCTGTGATTCCAGTTAAAGTTGCTTGGATTGAGCCCGACTTATAACCATATGCCATAAACTTCAGGTCCGTATATGTAACCAGATCATCATAAGTGTAATTGTAAAAATTGACAGTAAATCCAACAGGTTGTGAACCACTTGATGTTGCACAATCACAACCATAGCTGTCTCCGTCGTCTCCACTATTGGCTGCCAATGTGAAACTTGCCCAGTAGGCGAGAAGACAATAAACTAGTCCTAGCAATTGAGTGCTCATTTTAATGATCTGCTCGGTATCCTATCAGGTAATTTGGTTCCATGGAGCACATGGATATCAACTCAAGTTATATATGTATAGCCTGAGTCGTTAAATTTATTTGACTATAAGTTGTCTCATATTCTTCAACTCAGTTCCTCCCAAGGTCGAATCCTTAAAATATTCTTCCTCAGCTTCAATGAGTAACGCTCTTTTCGGTTTTCCTTTTCAGCTTTATTGAATGAAATGCAACATACCATCAAGTAAACACGAATTCGGATAACTCGATTTTTCCAAATTGACATTCCAACAATATCCTTCTTCGAGTAACATTTATTTCATTAATATCCATTTTCAGCTTCAAGGTGTAACTTGCCAACAATATCCTTTATCGTCTTTAAAGTGGGTCATCGTAACAATATCCTATTTCAGCTTCGATTTTGGATCAGAGTGACATTGACGGAATTACCGTATCAAGAGCTACTACTTGAAGAGTTTTTAAAAACGTCTTTTAAAAAAAAAAAAAAAAAAAAAAAACAATAGATGTTGAGACAATTTGATGCTGGTCTCAAAGCAATGTCAGACAGTTCGCTTCCTCTTTCCAAACAAGCTAATGAATTTCTTTTGAATCTTATAAGACACTTGAATTCGTGTCCTTTAAATGCAAGTTCGGGAAAGCCAAATACCGATAATGTTAGTGAAAACAGTTGACCCTCAAATTTTGAAAGCGTGTATCAACTGCATCCGAAAGAATGTTATGTTAGGGAAAATCAGCTTTTCGAGTAAACAGAAAGTTATTCTTGACCTGAAAATTAAAATTAGTGTCTCAATATTTCCAAACTCTCATAATCCCGAAAGCATGTTATGTTAGGGAAACTTTACTTTTCTCAATATACCTAAATATGGATATTGTGAGTAATTAGATACGGCTACTGACTCTTTTCTTAGTTGGGATTATTTGAAAGGGACACTATATCGTGTCTTCCAACAGTTTATATGCTGATTTAGTGTATAAGGAAGATCAAAGAAGGGGATTCTTAAATTTTATCTATATTATGAAGATCATTCACTGGAAGGAAATCGACCCCATTAACCATTTAACTGAATTCTTGGATTGATTTGTATTGCAAGTGATATCATATAATATCAACGTAAGTCGCATTATAATCGATATCACCATATTTACTGAAAAGAGATAATCATGCACTGTCCCTGATCCCGTTGCTAAGTTAGCACAAATTTGGCTGCCTCTATTATTTCCTAAACAATCTTCAACTTAAGCCTCCATCTTAGAAGAAACTAAGTTAACACTAAATTGGATCACCCCAAATAATAATTGTGTCTCTGGTAACCCCGATGCTAAGCTAGCACAAATTCGGCTGCCTCTATTTTTCCTGAATTGTAATATTTTAAAAATCTTCTTCTTAAGCCTCAATCCTAGGAAAAGCTAAGTTAACACGAAATGGGATCACCTCAAAGGGTAATTGTGTTTCTGCAATACATAATTACTTCATTGAGAGCATAATGATTACCTTGCTCGGTCATAAACTTTGTTCTTCAACAAAACAATTTTATTTTTCTCCGAAGAACTTTTCAAGGCATTGTCTACTATTCGGAATAAAGAATCGAAAAAGGGAACTAAAGCCGGGCCGTACACGCTCAAAGACTTTTTTGCCAATTTTGAGCAGTTCTTGAGGCAGTTGTCGAACGACTGTTCAAGTCCAGTAGAGATAAATTAAAGCAAGATCTGCGTAGTGAAATTCGAATTAGGGTAAAAAGTAAACACCGATGTGCGAACTAACCGCCTTACAGCTTGGTCTCACTTATAAATCAGCAACCCAAAAGATTGCATTTTTGCAAAACTGGATTGTTACCGGAGTTTGAACAAAATCAGTTTCTTATGTTTACATACTGGCTACCAAATCCCTGTGAGTTCATACTAGGTTGCAATACCTAAAACATGACCTTTAAGTGTGCTTCTGGAATCTCAAAAGATACGTGTTCGTTGGAAAGAGCAGTCCGTTCAAATATTAAAAGAATCAAAAAAATGCACCCTAGGACTTAGAAGCGGGAAGAAAGCACAGATGATTCATAAATAAGGAATTTAATTAGCCCTCATTCATTCGTTCGTTGTGGAAATAGTTCTGGATGAACTTCCTGAAAACTGTATTCAGTTCACAAGAGTTGGTCTCTGCTGTACCTCTATGGGACCTTACAGTGGCTCTTATAGAAAAAGTGTACTGAAGAACACTAATATAATATTTCATAAAAATTGCATACCAGCCGAAAAGAGTGGGATTTAGCCTGAATCAAGCTGGTAATGATCCGTCTGCCATTGAAAACTTACTTCTCTTTGCCACTGTCGAGCTCGAATGGCCAATATAACGAATAACGAACCACATTCCCATCCGACTAACATTAAGATACTGTACAAGTTGAAAATCTTCAAGAATAACTATAAGAAAGTCTAGGATGCAAATTATGAAGGCGATCTAATTTATATGAGATTCAAATTATGACTCACTAGTTACATTAGATGAGAAAGAAAGATGTAAGATCTACGAAGTAACTTATAGAATTTTTAAACTCAAAAAAATGTTCTCATTGAAATCAATGGTGATTTGGTGAGAAAATTTGCTACGAGTCGAGCATATCCGCACCCTACTTTTTCAGACTAACATTCAACATCAATATGGGATGGATCGAGCTAATCCAAACTACCAGCAGGCTTCGAGGTCATCATCTGTTGCAAATTGTTGAAAAAAATCAAGTTTTCAAATTATCATTTGATTATAGATAAAAATTATTCTATCAGTAGCTTATTCTTATTATGAGCCATAAATATTATGGTATTGATCCACATGCTACTACTTGCGTTCGTCGTTGAGACCAAAGCTAATCTCCAAGGTTCGATTATTCACTCTCTGTTCCTCTAAGGAACCATCGTTCCAGAATATGAACCTTAACGCAACATCCCAAGGTTGATGAATTTGATGAAAATGCAAGTCAACTCTGGTCTGACCACCCCTTACGCAACAAAGTATAAATGGGGCAATTGAAGTCCTTGTTTATGCGAGCAATTCTTTGGGAACCAAACTGCAGTGATTCTTCACCTGTTACAGTCAACTAAAAATATGGGGATTATAATATTCACCGAATGAAGTTGGAGACTTTCATACAGTCTGTTCAAAACTGTTGGTTTGAGCTAGTGGACGACACTTTATATATGTGGAGATTCACAGGCCAAAATTCATGTTGTAGCTATATGTGGAAATTAAATGTCAAAACTGTTTTTATTGTTGGCGATACGATACAGGAAAACCATTGTACCGCATAATTGTTGCTAACCTGTATTATCAGTGGTGGAGGCTCATTTGTTTGAGAGTGCTAAAAGAGATTTGAACTTTCAAATTATCATCCAGGTAAAACCTCCAAAATTTCTAAGCATGTTCTGAATCTGAAGTTTATCTATTCGAAATTTCGGAACTTACCAAACTTTTTTTTTTTTTTTAATGTTCGAATTTACGCCTAAAATTACATTTTCGGAAATTTAACAGATAAAGATGTTGACAGCCGATGGGTAAGGTATTATATTTCGAAATAATATAAAAGACCGCTGAGTTCGTAATCTACTCTATACAATCTTTATATGATAATTACAACATTCATCGCACATTCATAACTTACAATACGCAATCATGCCTTCAATAGTATTCGACATCGTTGGAACACTTATATCTTACAAAAACTGTATTGCCGAAATC
Organism: Nakazawaea holstii; assembly: GCA_003706265.2. Taxonomy (NCBI): domain Eukaryota; kingdom Fungi; phylum Ascomycota; class Pichiomycetes; order Alaninales; family Pachysolenaceae; genus Nakazawaea; species Nakazawaea holstii. The sequence goes on along the minus strand of PPKU02000101.1, from coordinate 37,213 downwards.
GATAAGCAATTAGGCGAAAAGTTGACTAAAGACGGTATCGATTCTAGTTTATTTTTTTATTTTTGGTTAGCTGGAGCTGAAAGAGACTACTCCTACTTGTCTCAATCGAAGCATTATCAACCATTTGCCAAGATTATGGAATACACTTTTTACAGATCATTGTTCTTTGCAGGTGTCAAGGAACCAAGATCATACTGTACCCAAGAACAGGTCAATGATGTCATTTACAAAGGTTTTTACAACTTGACAGCAAGAGAAGAGACAAAGGAAGCATTGAAATTGTTAAGAGACTATGGATTCACCACATATTGTTTAACAGATGCCTCTGCCGATAGGGTCTTGGGATACTTTTCCAAGAGTGGTGTTGAAATGTCTGCAGAAAACTTGATATCATGTGATTCATTAGGTGCAGGGAAGCCAGAAGCTATAGTTTACGAGACGATGTCGAAGAAATTACCGGATTCAGATGACGATGATAAATGGTTCTTTGCAGCTCATATGTGGGACTCGTGTGCTGCTAGACAGGGTAACTTTAGAACTGCCTGGTCAGATGTGCATGAATTAGAACCATGTACTGAAATTTTTGGTACTCCTGATGTTGTTGGTAAAGGATTGATCGATACGGCCAAAAAAGTTATTGCTATGCATAAGGAATTGAAAGCTTCAAAAAAATAATTGTATATGATCATAACCTAATTTCTACATAACAGTCATGAACAAGATCAAAAGTGCGAAACAGATCAATCATAAAAAAAGCTTTTCAGCGTGTGGAGCATCTGTATCTAAAACTCTTGTAAATTCAGCTTTATTCTCGAAATCTTCCCAACTTTGGGTTTTGTGAACAAATTTTTCAAAAGCAGAATTGTCCGCCCCATTATACTGATTGATTGATAGCATTCTGTGTTTTTTTCATTGAATTCACATGGAACATTAACATTCCCTTTTATTATTTTAGGTAGTACACAAGATTACTTCTTGCTTTAACAATCTCTTTTGATATTAAACACCCGTGACTCGAAACAAATAAACAACACAATAGTTTAGTTACTGGATGACCAGCATCTGAGGTTATTCACTAACCGAAATGGAATGAGGCCCCATTTTCTGAGCATGGGTTTTCCTCGTTGTATGTGTAGGAACATTGGGGCTTCCTTATATCGTTAAGATAAACTGTCTATGTATTGTTCAATCATATAGCAATTAAATTGAATTACTCGGACTTGAATCTGGATTATAGAGATATCATCGATGTGATGAATTCCTTTTGATGCATATCCAAAAGTTTTGATGATTTTGATGGAGAACAGGAGAAAATTTGCGATTGAACAACAGCAGCAGATTTCAGGCCTTCATTCAATCTTAATGAACGAGTGTTTGAAAGACCTAGTGTTTTACCAGAAACCCCCATTAACTCCCTCCTTCCTTCCGTCTTCTTATTTTGATTGATCTCGATCCTTTTAAAAGAAAAAAAACCAAAAAAAAAAAAAATCAAAAGTTGATAACTTACCCCCTAAAAACAATGTCTGAATCTGAAGGCGTCATTGATGTTATCAATGGAATCCAAATGTCAAGTAGTGAAGATCTAAATTTTACTATTCATCGGCTTGACAACTGTGTTGAAATGTTGGAGCTGAATGTCAAACTATTGGAATTGGAAGTTAAAGTATTGGATATGAGTGTCAGGGAATTGGAGCTGAATTTCAACATTTTGGGCATGAATGCAACGCAACTTCAACAAAAGCTCATCAAAATTGGATTATTTACTACTTGGATATCACAATTGAGATATGACGAAATGAACATGGCTTCCAAGGATTTGCAGCTGCTTGTTGAAAAATTGGACATTGCAATTATCAAGGTTAATGACACCAATGGTTTCGAGGTTGTCGTATTATTCATTGGAGTTTTACTCGCTTTATTTATTTTGTGTTACTCACTTCGTTGAAATGATGTGGATTAATGGGATCGTTGTTCCTCCTTTTATCTTTATATATATTAGTGCACATTCTCGGGGGTCTTGAGAGCATATTGGTGGAACAAGAATTTTACAATTCATTACCGCCTGGCTGAACTTTTTGAGTCGTTCAATCAATCTTCCAAAGGAATAAAGTGTTACTAATACTACTAGTACTACTACTACCTAGTTTCTTTTCGAGAAGAAGTGATTTATTTATGGTCCTGTAGTTTCAGCTTAATTGTAGAAATCTTTTCAACCTTTGAGCTTGTTTTGTTGATAGAACACTGTTGTAGCTTCATCAAAATATCCTCTATCAATATCAATAAAAAAGATAGGTGAATGGTCTGAGGCATTATCGTAGTGGTCAATCCATCTTGTTGCATATTTGAAGAAACTGATAATTTGATGGAGAATTAGAACTCAGTGATTATATATTAGTAACAGCTTTCTCTTATCTTCATTCCTCACTGAACGAGTCTTTGAATGCTAGAGTTCTGATCAAGATAAAACAACTAACTCCATTCTTTTGTCTCCTTATCTTGATCAATGTTGATTCTTTAAAAAAAAACATTTCAAAAAATTAAAAGTAATTAGTTTTACCCCCTAAAAACGATGTCTGAATCAAAGGGCGTCAATGACGCTAACGTTGAAATCGAAAATCCAATATCAGCAATCGATTGTGGAGAGGTAAAAGCTCACATTGAGAAATTAAACGCTGCAGTTGAAAGAGCGGAGCTGAATGTCAACAAACTGGAATTGATTCTTACAACGCTGGACATGAACCTCAAAGAATTGGAGCTGAAATCTAACCAACCGTACTTGAATGCCATAGAAGCACAGCAGATTTGGAACAATTTGAGAATGGATTTCATGGTTTTGGAATACATAAACGAATCAATGTGCATGAATGCCATGGAACAACGGCGGCTTTTTGAAACATTGAATGTCATGAATCTGGATTTGTCTGATCCTGAGTTGAATCGAGTCATTCTGGACTTAACTATGAGAGCCGATGCACTGAAACTGAAGAAAGAAACTTTATCTCTGGTGTTTGATGAGTTGAGTCAGGTTATGAAAGAAATCACTGACAAACTAAATCGTAAGGGAATTTTAATTACCAGTGATCTTGAAGCCATTGTTTACGGAATGGTTTCACATTTTAGGTTATTATTCACTGTATACCTGGTGTCTTTGACAATCATTTTGTGTTGCATGATTCTGATAATGATATTTAATTTATTTTGATTTGATGTGATAGTGGATCAATGGGATTGTTGTTCATTCGTTTTTCTCATATCTTAAGGAAGATTCACGTTGATCTTGAGAGCATTCTGGTAGAGCAAACGTTACAGCTCATCGCTGCTGGTATTACATTTTGTATTGATCAATCAATGTTTCATGGGAGGAAGGTATTATTGTTACCACCGATACTACTATTACTACTTAGTTTCTTTTTGTGTAAGAAGTGGTTTTATACATGATCTTGTAATTGCAGCCTTATAGTAGATATTGTCCCAACCTTCGATCTTGTTTTGTTGACAGCAAACTGTTGTAGACTTAGCGAAAGAGGAATTATCAATTCCAACCTAAATGATTAGTGAGTATTCTTCTGCTCTACGAAATATGTCACTGAATTCATTAAAATTGCGACCGGCAGCTTTTTGAAAAAGTTACAAGATGTAACATCAAGTCGATAAATGAATGACGGCATATGAAAAGATATAATTTTATGTAGTTCCCATACAAATTGTATATACAAAAATTAAATTATATAAATAAACGCCAATTGAGTTGTTGGAACATCAATTAATCAATTAACGTTTGAAAATGGATTTAAAGCACGCACTGTTAAACAAGGCAATGCCATACCAATTTCTGCTCTTAATAAAATAGGAACTTGTTGTAATTCTCTGATTTCTTGAATGTAATTATCATTGTCAATTCTTGTTATGCAATTTGTTAAATATGAACTCAATAACCCATTTTCTTCATCCAATGCACCACCACTGGCACCACCAGCGCCGCTGTTTTTCAAATTTTGAGAATGGGAAGAAGTTGATGATGATGCAGCCGGGGTGATTACTGATGTTGAGAATGTTCTTTGTCCAGCATCTGTTGGTCTTTGGAAGAATTTGCCCTCTCTTGGAGTTGTTGGAGCACTTGCAGTAGTGACTCTATCATCAATATGAGAAGTTTGAGTCTTTAATTTCAGCATACTCGTAGTTGGAATCGAAACTTGTGGTGGTGATATATTGAAACTTGCCAATTTGGAAATCAAATCATCAGATACAATACTTTCACCTTGTATAATGGAACGACTTTGTTGTCTTGCAACTTCAATAGCTGGAGATCTATGTTTATTCTTGATCGAGGCTCTATAGGATAATGCATCATTTTCATCTTCAGGAACAAAAGTGGCAGAATCAATTCCCTTTTCCCAATACAATTCCAAAATGTGATTTCTCTTGTCAAATTCCGCCTTGGTCAATGGTAATTGATCACCATGAACTCTTTTCTCAATACCAAGTTCAGGTATCAATACATCAAATGAAGATTCATAAACTTGTAAAACAGTACCCATACATAACAATTGTCCAGTGGTTTTACTCATCTCATTTATAGTTTGTGACAATAACAAATGAATAGCTTGTTCTTGAGCTGCCTTGGCACAATCTTTTTTGAAATTGCAATAATCAGCAGTCATTTTCAAAGCTTCAATATCATCCACGTATTCATCAACTTTATCATGCAATACTGCTTTCAACTGTCTATGAACTGCGATATCAGCATATCTTCTCAATGGAGCTGTGAAATGGGTATATAATGGCAAATTGAATAAATAATGTGGGAATGCCTCAGGGTCAGTCTTACCAGCAATTGTATACTTACCACGATTCATACATTTAATGATCAATGTTTCGATACATTTTCTTGTATTATCATCTTCAATTTTCAAGACAGACCTTTGTAAAGTTGCCGAAGTGGTGGTATCTAATGAAACACCCAATTCTGAAATTTTCTTATGATAAGTTTCCAATTTTTGTAAAGTTGGCGTGGCTTGTCTTCTCAATAATGTTCGATCACCCAATTTACTGAATATTCTTTGAGCAACAGTGAAATTCACCTTGTGGAAAATTTCATCGATTAAAGTAGAAGCTGGTGAAGAATCAAGTATATTCAAAGTCAACTTGACTCTTTCATCATCTAATTGATCAAAAAGGGGCAAAGTTGGTTCCGTTTCCAAATTATGATCTTCCAATCTTTGTCTTCTGAATTCTCTTGAGATCAACGACAAGGTTCTGATATAATCAGCTGTCGCGTTGGAAATCCCATTGACTGCCGATGTGGTATCATCAGCGTTAACACTAGTCGACAAGATTGAGTCCACGGCATCATATGAAATCTTCAGTTTTGGCACAACTACCGATTCACCTATCCAAATGTCATCAATTTCAAAACTAACGGTATCAATTTCAAATACAACACTGATGGCCAAATTTTGTTCATTTTCATTAAATGAAAATAATTGATTAATTTTGTTTGGTAACAAGTGAGTAGTCTTTTGTGGCAAGAATACAGAATGAGATCTCTTTTTAGCCTTCTTGTCCAATGTCGAACCTTGTTTCACACCACTTGTGACATCAGAAATATGAACACCGAGTTCAATCTTTGTTGAAGATAACCTCTTGACATGGAATGCATGATCACTGATATTACCTGTTTGAGAAGCTGCAATGACATATTCATTGTTGAAAATTTTTCTCAGGGGATCAACAAGTAATTCTTCAAAATTTGGCAAGTCAGCAAACAACTTGTCTGATTCCTTTGTACTACCTTCCAATGGATATTCATCACAGAGGAAATTGTTATCCCTCAAGATGGCATCAATTTCCGTTGATGACTCCTCCATTGGACCTAATTGAGAAATCAAAGTACCAAATGGATGTAATGAAGTGATAGGCCATCTTTTAATGGAAGCAACGAATAATTGACCTGCATATTTTTCATGATTTTCAACAAAATCTTTTGGTGCTTGTTCAGTAGGTATGGCAATCAATGGAACTTTTTTATCAGTTGGTTTAAACCAAACAATTTTTGGTCTTCTTTGTTGTTGTTGATGTTGATTGGATTTGTCATCATTATCGTTGTTATTATTATTATCCTTCTCCTTTGTTGCTTGAGAAGGTCTTAACAAACCCAAAGTTCCTGAAAATAATTGTCCAGGAATTCTATCAACAACAGCAACCACGTGACCTGCATACAATGGCTTATACTCATCACTAATCTCTTCTTCTTCGATCAACAATAAGGATTGACCTTCAACTTCAACATCGTCATTTTTCTTTTGTGTTGGTCTTTGCTTCAAAGAACCCTTTCTGCTCAAAGTTTGAGGTTTATTGCCATTAGACAAATCATTTGAATTGTAAGTGGTGGATGCATCATTATGAAGATCATCATTAACTGTAATGATTGATTTATTTACAGAATGAGAATTATCCTTTCTTCTCTTTTTTTCCTCCTTTTCTCTCTTTGATGACCAAACTTCATCAACTACTAACAATTCAACGGCAACGATATCACCTTCCAAGGCTCTATTACGATCTTTAGAACCACAAATGAAAACATCAGCGTCCAATAATCCATCAGTAGAGACATATGCATCTGATCTGTTTTTTTTATTAACTCTCAATGTACCTGTAACTAAACGTCCCTCTGCAATTAAACTTGGTAATGATGATTGTGGTAAATATGGAGCAAATAAAGATTTTCTTGAAGAACCACCTTGTTGTGGATGACCACCATAATTTGCCAATGAAGATATAGAACCACCAAATGAGGATCTGCCAGGTCTATGACCGGGAACAAAATTAGAAGATTGTGGGGTATCTAAATATGAATTATTATTATTATTATTGGTTGGTGATGGTTTCCTCCAATTTGAATCGTTTCTTGAATTGGTTCTAAAATGACCAGATTGTCTCCTATCATGTCCTGAAGCACCTGATGATGAAAATTGAGGAACTGGAGGTTGCATTTCTAGAGATTGTTGTTGTTGTGGTGGTCTTGGAGGAAATTGAAACGATCTCTGTGGAGATCTTTCATTATTAGAACTACCACCAGATGCAGCAGCACCACCATAGGTCATCATTGATCTTGATCGACCATGAGACGGTTGTCTCTTTATCGAATCGGACTCATTGGAAGAAGATGGTGGAGGTGTAGCGGGAAATTTAAAAGATGGTGGAGCCATTATCGAAGCGGTGAATTCCTCTTGATGATGCATATCTGAAGATATTGATAATTTTGAAGGAGAATTGGATGATCTTTGCGATTGTACAATAGCGGCTGCTTTCTTGGCTTCATTCAAACCTAAAGAATGTCTTCTTGAATGACCCAGTGTGGCTCCAGACGATGCTAATGATGAACTTGGTTTGAATGGAGGCAGTAATGGCATTGAAAAGCTTCCAATAGAACCGGCAGTAGTATTTGATGTTGTTGTTGATGAATTAGTATTGGCATTAGAATGTGTTCTTCTATGAGAATTGTTGTTATTATTATGACTACTATCTGATGAATCCGTTCCACTTGAAGTTCTCCTATGATGATGAAGATTTCCTACAGGAGATGAGGATGATGTAGGAGGAGTTGATGAAGATGGTGGAGGTAATTGAACAGATGGCATTTGGAAATGACCAAATGCACCTGATGTACCAAATGATGAGTTGTTTCGATTATGACTCAATGAAGATGACAACAATGGTGGTTGATAAGGTGACTGCTGTTGTTGTTGTTGTTGTTGTTGGAAAATTTGTTGTTGTTGTGCTTGAACCAGTTCTAATTGACGTTGTAAATTGAATTGTTCAACTAGATTCATTTGTTAGTAATTGTAAATGATGGATTGGAGATGGGAAACAAAAGAATTTGAAGAAAAGGCTGAAATCAACAGAACCTCAAAAGGAAGCAAAGTTCGTTTAAAACCATCGTCATTGTATTGGTGATGCTGATCTATTTTTAGAGTTTCGCAATTGAGTGTCTCAATTCAGCCAAGAGAACGAAAGAAACAAAGAGAAAAAAAAAAGTCTTAGAACTGAGAAAAAAGTGGATACTTCAAAATGGCCATTGTCTCCGTAGATATGTAATAATAATGTACTTACTCATCAAACTTGTCAATTCACTGGGAGATCTTCTGTGAGCAATATGCAATGTCTTTGGTTTTAAGCCTCCGGTGGTAGTCGTTGTAACTCCGGCACCCTGTTGTTGTTGTTGTTGTTGATGTTGTAAAGGATTTGGAACACTCAAGAATTGATCATTGTTGTTATTGTTATTGTTATTGTTTTGGTTATACCTGTTACCACCTTGGTTATTCCGATGACTCATCTTGTGTCGATGTGTGGTGGATATATATGAAGTGATGGGATTGTAGAACTCTGTTCCAAACACTTCTTCTCAGTTGCAAAGTTGGAGAAGAAACAAAAAATGGAAATGAAAAAAAAAACTTTTTTCCTCTTTAAAGTGTGTGTGGATGATGTGTTTGGTATGGGTGTGTGTGCTGGTATCTATGTATCAGTAACCAAGTAGTATGTATGTCTTTGAAGCAAACAAGTGTCTCTCTGTGTTTGGTCTGTGAATCTGAATCAACTCAATATATAGGGATTGATCAATGATTAATCAATGGAAACAACTGTATAAGGAACGCAAGCAAGCAGGACTAATGCAATGCAATTGATTTGAATTATTGTTTGATTGAATTGACTTGAACTCGATCAGTTATTCTCAATATATCTATGAATATGTATATATATCGTATCGTATCTTATATCCTCTTCATATACATATATATCGATGTATATATCTGTTTTATGGATGACAATTGTGAAATGCAATCAATTGTATATAAATCTCTGTATTATAGTATATTATTATATGATATATAATATTGCTATAATAGTTATAGGAATTGAGAATGAGAATTGATCTGGTTTGTTGGTTGAGTGGAGTGGAGTTGACCAGATCGATAGATAGATAGATGTGAGGGTGTGTGGATAGATATAGATGGATAAGGAAAGAGGTGGTAGGTAGATGATAAGTGTTTGATTCAAAACTCAACAAATAAAATAAATCTTTGCGCAAAAATTATTGTTATTGCTTTCAGAATTATACACGACTATACTTATCTACTTACTTACTCTTCATCATCTTCGTCATCATCTTCATCGGCTTCTTGTAACCAAGTGATGAAAGGTTTAGCAGCTCTTCTAACTTTCTTGACGAGTTTCTTATCATCGAGATATTTCGTTGAGACTGTGGTACCCCATTTGACAAACACTTCTTCACTGACCAAGTCTTCATCGTATACAACCATCAATATCTTGCTAACTTTATTGATCAAATCTGGATAACTAACACCGACTAATCTTTCAAATCCTCCCAAGAACAGTTTTTCATGTTTAGAACTTGTGATTAATTTTTTCAACAAACCTTGATGTTGTTTAATTTGTGATTCGATATCTTCATCGAATAAACATTGAACCAATACGGTAATGGTTTGTGGCTTATCGACAATGGATAAATCAACAGCTTTCTTATAAATTTCAACATCATTTGGTAATTCATCTTTATCTTCTTTAAATAACCATTCACCAAAATTTTCAAATTCATCTAATGATTTATCATTCACAGTTAAACCTTCCAATTCCTTTGCTCTTTGCGCAATGGCTTCTTCACTCATGTCAACTGCCCAATCATCATCATTAACCGGCTCAGCATCTGGTAAAGCTTGTGCCTCTGCATTAAATCTTCTAGCTAATTCATCATCATCAGACACGTCATCATCATCCATAGTGGTATTGTTGTTAGTGTTACCACCGTTGTTTGTAGCTAAATCGGTAATGGTCATACCACCACCAACGACATTAGCTGATGCGGTGGCGGATTTCTTTGAACCTTTAGCACTCAGTGGTGGGAATTTCAAAATATGAGATGTAATCTTATGAGGAGTGATTAAAGTTCTCTTACCACAAGCTTTACAATCTCTTGTCAATGAACCATCTTTACTGATCAAAATTTCAGTTTCTGGATTCTTACATGATCCACACAAGACAAATTTATTGATAAATCCATCTAACAAATCTTGTAATTTAGCAGAATCATGTTGACCATTGACCAAGAATCTTGTCTCTTTGGTCTGAGCACCTAATTCGGATCCAAAATATTTCAATACATAAGATGGTGGTCTATTCAAAGCACGACTAACTTCTGCTAAATTGACAACAGCAGTCTTAATACCATTACCACGACCTTCAATTTTGGATTGGATAGGAGGCATTTTATAACGATAAAATGGATCGGTATTTTCACGACAAATATTGATGAATGACATATTGATCTCTTTCTATGATTAATTAGTTATTCGGTATTATTATAAAAATTAAACGTTCTATGATGAATTGATTATAAATTATAAAGTTTGATAAATAAAGCATAAATATATATATAGTTATCTTTATCTTTTGGTAATTTAATATTATGTTTATTATCTGAATTGCCCTTTTATTGTTATATAGATCTTCTATGAGTAAATATATAGCTGTATATATATTATGCTTGATATCGATAGATGATTGTTTAATTATTTATCATAAAAAGTGAAAATTTTTTTATTTTCCAATTTCTAGTGACAAAACAGCCCTTGATATATAATTTCTATAACGTATATATCTATACATACACAACACAGCAATCATGAGGCAAAACTATTTGAAACTAATATCTGAGTAGTCTTCAAAGCTTCATATTTGACATCGCTATATGGAGAATTCATCAAATTCATTATAACATATTTCAAATTTGGATTTTTCTCCAAGAATTTTATAGTTTCAGAAGAGTGTTTGACAATCATACCTAAATCATGACAAATTATCGTTTGATTCAATTGATGTTGTTTCAATTCTTCCAGTGTTAATGATTGTGGATCTTTTTCTAAAATCTTGATCAATTTTGTGAAAAGTTTGTAATTATTTTGCTTGAAATGATCAATATTATCTATCCAAAACTCCTCGGATTTATGAGGTGGAGACCAATTGAATTGTTCCTTTGATAATTCAATTTCATATTCATCAAATGTAGTTAAATTGACAACTGCATCTTTTAAAATCTCCAAGATTTCCAAAATGTCATTTTTCAAATCTTCATCTGCCCATTTCCTTTCATTTAATTTGGTGAATATATCAACAGATCTTTCATAAAGGAAAATCTTGACAATTGATTCATTTTTAGGAATTTTTAAGAAATTTAACAATGTTGATATGGCTAATCTTGCAATTTTTTCCTTTATTGAATCCTTTGCCAAGATTAAATAATTATTAACGATATCCTTATATAATTCAGGCAACTTGGCGGCTACTTTGTCATTGAATGTTAATAACCATATTGCCAATAACAAGTTATATTTCAATTGTAAATCTGTACTCTTTATCAATGCATAATAAACTTTAGGTATAAATTTTGATTGGAATGACCAATACAATTCTCTATATGATTTGATTGATAACAATTTGACCAATAATTGCGAACCAAAATTCATATGGTTTAAACTCTTGGATTCGAACCATTTATCAATCAATTGGAAAATTTCCAACACGATAGAATCATCTTTCAATAATTGTGATGGCTGAATTATTAACAATGTCAACAAGTATGATGATTGTAATTGGATGATTTCATTTGATGATTTGAGATGTCTTGATAAACTACTGAATGGTAACGCATCGTCGATCTTGTTCAAATCTAATAATGAATTAATCAATTCATCACTGCTAGCATCATCTTTTTCTGTATAAAAATTGATGATATAATTTAAAACTTTGGAAACAACATCATCATCTTTAGAGAAATTAGCCTTGTTTAAAATTGATATGAATTTACTTGAATAAATTGAAATATTTGATTCAATCTCTTGTAATTCATCAATTTTTTGTGTTTCCAAATTGTTAAACAATTCAATTTCATCCGGTTGGAATGATGAATTAGATTCATTATCATTAATGATAATTGACCTTGATGAGATTGGCTTAGTCAAACTATCAAAGAATGGAGAATCAATTATAAATGAGTTACTTATAGTCATTATTATCTCTGTTCAAGTACTTTATAGTTACAACTTGGTTCAATTGTCTATGGCTGGCTGGCTGCTTTTTTCTCCAATTGACAATTTATTATTTTTGTTGCCAAAACAAAAAAATTCAACTTCGGGCAAATTGACAGAGAGAAAGAAAACATTTAGAGATAGATAGATAGATAGATAGATACGTAGATAAAACATACAATATGAAGAATAAATATGAATAGAAGCATTAGATTAACAACAACATATATATCTCCTTCTCTCTTTTAAAATAAGAAATGATAAACCCACTTATTAATTAGTAATAACAAAACACAACAACGTCAATTTCAATTTTGAAATTAATAATAGTAATAGTAATAAAAATAAGAATAAGAATAAGAATAATAAATGATAACGAAAACAACAACAACACTCACACAATTAACCAACCCTAATTTTTTTTTCTCTAAATGAAAGCTTGAATGTTATATCTTGACACAAAACAAAACAACCTGTTGTTGTGGTATATATTTATATGCCACCCACAATCAATAACAACTTTAACAAAACACAACAATTAACAAAAACAAAAACAATTAACAATTAACAAAAACATATCCAACATTACTCTGAAAGCCATATTAATATAAAATAAAACACAAAGTGAAGGCAAAATTACCCTTTTTTTTAACAACGTCCGCTTTTTTTTTTTTTAAATTCATTCATTCTTTTAAAAATTCCCCTTTTTAATAAATCTCTTTCTCTCTCTCCTTCTTTCTCCCTTCTAATTCATTTTGAGTCATTTGTTCATAATAATAAACACATAATAAAAATAATAATAATAATAATAAAAATAAAAATAAAAATAAAAATAAAAATTAACTTGAATATTTCAACCCCAAACGCTCATATCATTACCCCAAATGTTGTTAGTATTTGAACCATTAGCTTGTTTAAAAGTCATATTACCACTACCTAAAGTGGATGATGAATTTAAATTCAAATTGAAATCGGTACTGTTGTTCAAAAATGATGCATTAGTGGTACCAGTATTGTTATTATTATTCAAAGTATTAATACTACCAACTGTTGAAGCTCCACCAAAGGGGTTAAACTTTGGTGAAAGTAAATCATCAAATGTAGAAGCTTGACTTCCATTACCAACAACTCTTGTAGCGTTTAAACCATTTGAGAATTCCGAACCAGTAGTTGACGCCGATGAAATCGATGAAGTTGCCGATAAATTAGTAGCAGTGGTATTATTAACAATCATATTAGGTGGTGGGAATGTGGTGACATTGTTGAGTGGGGTTGGAACAAGTGATGAAGGTTGTCTTTGTTGTTGGATTTGTTGTGGAGCCAAATATTGTGGTGATGATGAGTTACTACGTCTTGGTTGTTGTTGTTGAAGTTGAAGTGGGAATTGATGTTGTGGTTGTGGTAATGGTTGTTGTAATCTGAATTGTTGAGCTTGTTGAGAAATCGGTTGCTGTTGTTGATTGATGTTATTGTTATTATTATTATTATGATGATGATGATGATGATGAATTCTTGAATTCTGATTGTGATTATTACGTCTGAATTCCAAAACTTTTCTATCGATTTCTAAATTGACAAGTTTATATGTTAGTAATTGGATGATGATAAATGGATTTTAAGGCAGAAGCCCAAATTAACTAAAAAAAATAAAATACTCACCATCAAATTGTTGAATAAATGGAACAGCAACAATCTCTCTTTGCTTAGCATTCATCAATAACGGAGTGGACGGGGTTGATGATGATGAGTTAACCGAGGAAGTTGATGTTGTTGTCGCAGAAGTGGTCGTGGTGGTGGTGGTTGGTAAAAATGCCGTCATATTTTATAAACTTTTGAAAATGTCTTTTAAATAGGAATTTGAACACAAAAGGAAAAACACTCTTGATGGTGTGGTATTTAACAAATGATAATGACGAAAATGACGTGTGATTACTCGGTTACAGTTGAAATGGATAGGTGGTAACTGAAAACTGGTGTTGACAAGGATGAGAATGTGTGTAGGATGGTGGATGAGTATGTATGTATGTATACAGTGATGTGATTATTGCTGATGTTGTATATATTTGAGTAGTTGAACCTTTTTTGCGTTGAACGAAAAGTTTTTTTTTGTTTTTTTGTTTTTTTCAATTTTTTGTTTTTGTTCTCTTTCTGACAGGACAGGAGATTTGTTGTGAAGGTGAAATGTTACATATGGATATATACTGTAATAACACGATTACAATCATTGAGATCGGCTTCGTCTTTCATCCTCATATGAGATATGATTTGCCATAAGAAAAGGGCAGCTCACACACACGAATTCATATAAATATAAAGAATCATTACCAATATTGATAGTGTACTCAAATAAAAGAGCAGCAGCAAATTTCATATACGCACAATTGATCATTCAGGTACCACCACGTAAAGTAGTCCCACTTACTCTCTACTTTACGTGGCACCTGTATCACATACATAGATACGTATGTCTATTAGATTATGTGCTGACTCCATCCACATTCTCTGGCAACCTTGCTTTGCTTTGCCGACTTTTTGATTTTACACTTTGTAAAGAGGTGCTTAGATATCGTAATATTGATCTGTGTATTGATATTGTTGAACCGCGACCTTTAATAAAAGGGGTAAATTTGTACCATCAAACAGCAATTTGCTAATGCCTCTATCGATTTAAGCAGACCCAGTGAACGAAGATGTACACCTTATTGATGAACTCTCATTACATTGCCTATCGGGGAAATTTAAGGGCTGTCTGTCAGTCTTCCCTTAGTCTTCTTTCATAATTAACAGAATACAAATTATATTGTATTGAAAACGACTTTCTTTTCAAATTCACTGGCAAACAGTCAATGTCCTTGAAATGGTGAAGACTAGTCTTAAATGGAGAAAGTTGGACTTCACAAAAAATGTGACACCATTGTTCGATGAATTTTACGAATACGTTGTTTCAATAACAAATTCAGAAATTGCTGGTAAATTTGAAGGATGTCAAATTTAAAATCAACAACTCCACTTATGACAATTCATCTCAACTAATTGATTATATTTCAAAGATAACTTACAAACTAAAAAAAGATAATGAAGAGGAAAGGGCTCAAAAATTGGAAAATTATATAAAGAGGACAATCCTTCCTATAAAAAATGCACCAGGGATCTTGACATTATATCATTATCAAAGCCAGACTCTGAGACAACAAATAAAACTCAATGACAACCATACATTGTCAAGAGATCTTCAAAAAAGCTTCGACTCTCTTGAGGCTAGCGACGGTTGAAACTGTTTCTAAGATGGCCTTTGCCAAATATCCCTGCGGAAATATCCAACAACAATGCAGGGGATAGTCTCAGTTCAAGAAATACTACCACTGTTGATTCTTCTCTGAATACTGCTGTTAAAGATGTACCTGATTCCCAGACCGTTGAACAGGAAGATTCAATTTCAAAAGTACTCAAAGTCAATGGTTCAATATTTGAAGTTGAAAAAAGCACTTTTGATAAATTGCCAAAGTATCAAATACTTATCAACAAGAAGAACCATTTGGATTGATCCGGGTTTGTCGATAAATATGTGAACAAATATTTGAAATCTAATTCGTTCAAGGATGTTATTGAAACTCCTGATGTTCTTTATTCAATGGTGGATAAAGTTTATGAAGTGGGAAATCAGTATAGAATTCCCACAGGGGTGGCTCAAGTTGTTCCATTAAATAGTATAAATGAGACTGCTGTCGAAAAGGCCTTGCTCGGATCTCTCTACAACCTCATAAGACCACTAGTCAATTATTCTCTTGAGCTTCACAGGAAAAAAGTATTGCACAGTTTTAAGAACAAAATTTTAAAAAGGGGTTGTGTCAAACTAGAATCTGGCACTGGTCGCATTGATCTAACACCTGGATTTACAGAAGGGAAAGCAGGTGCGGCGTTTTACGGCCTTCATATGAAACCGGATTTAGAAGTTGGATATTTTGCGCAATTTACCGAACCTGAGAAACTTCTTCCTGTTTTCTACACAAATATTGTAAAGTATACAACGTTTCAGCTCCAATCATGTATAGAGCTTTTGGCAAATGATGGGAAAAGTGAGTTATCAAAAGAAAAACTGGAGAAGCAATCTAAGGGAGATGAAAAACAAACTCAGACTATGACGCCAGCTCTTTTGAAAGCACTCTTCACCAATACGTAACATTGGGTCTTTCAAGGTTTATATTAACAGATCTGGAAAGTTATCTTTTTGTTAAGCTTGAGTTCAAAAAGGAAAAAAATGTCGTAGATGGTTATGCAACTGATGAATCAAAAGGTGGAACTTTCATCAAATGTCAATACACTCATTTCACCAAAGCAGAGCCTTATATTAGGCTCTATTTCTTAAGTTTCTGTGCTGTTGATGAAGACTATTTAAAAGAGCTAGCGAAATTTCAACTTTTAATAAGAAAAAATTCGAAACAGGCGGCTTTAGCAAAAAATGAAAACTACCCAACTTCTGGTACAGCGCTAAATCCAGTTGAAACAGGTTCAGCAACTGGTAAATCTGGTGAGGCAAAAAATAAAACGTCATCATCCAATAAAGACTCAAAGAAGACAGATTTTGTCCCAACACCGCCAGCTTCTGAAATTAGGCAACTTTCAAGTGCTAAACATTTTAATAAATATTTATTCGAAGACCCATCATATGGAAGATTTTGTGATGTCATAACCAATATTGTTGAAATCGGTCTTCGTGCATCACAAGTGGTCAAAGTGGATGCAACAAAGTTTTCAAAGTTAATTCTCCGAAGAAACATGTGTGTCAAGGGTCCTTTACCAGATAAATGTATACTCAAAGTTTACGATCCGTTTATAGGTCAATTGGTCAAAAGTGATGAGTGGGGTGATATTGTTCCTACAACTTACACTTATCAACGTTGTATAGATTTTACTGTCAGAGAGCTGAAAGCTTATTGTCTGTTATCAGAGTTCAGTGGGGATTTCATTCCGCGTATGTACGCATACGGTAGATTGAGTGATTTATATCCAGATCCAGATCCGCTTTATCTTCAACTTTGTGGAGGATATCTATTGATTGAACTGTTAGAAAAAGACGACAAGTTTAAAGTCACACTGGAATTCTTCAATGATAGAATCTTGCCTCTGTATCAAAAATTGCACAGTCGGGACGTGTTGCAGAATGATATCAAATGGGATAATGTCATCATTACTAAAGATGGAGAATTCATTATTGATTTTGGTCACTCGAAAATCTCCACAGATGAACTGGCGAAGAAAGCTGAATTGGATTTGGTATACGAAAAACTTCGATTTCCTGAACGATAGTATTGATATATACATTGCAGTTTAACATCGTTTGACTTGCAATGATCTATTTTCACCGTCATATTTTACGATATTATTATTTATTTTATTTATTTTATTTATAATTTATAATTACAAAGAAGTTGGCCTTTTAAAGTGAGTCTTTTGTAAACTTGTAAAACATATTCACAGCAGTTGTGAGTTGTAGTACAACAGGAGAAGCTGTGAAGTTGAGATAAGAATCATCGACAATTATATCGTAGTATAAAAGAAATGCGTGTTGAAAAGACAGATCATGATCCGTAAACTCAATCCCACTAAAAAATTTGATGACTCGGCTTTTAATCAAAATGATGGTGAATGATATAATTCAGAGACAAAGGAACAATGAAGTTGAATCTTTGATGACTGCTAATCCAATTTGATCGCGAAATTCAGATTTGCAAAAGGCATAAGTACGGATTTGCTACAAACTACAACGTACAACCAAGTGATATTAACAACTAAACTTAATTTTAATCTTACAATACAATTTTTATTATAATAAAATACTACTGATACACATGAATACGATTTCTATTCATTCATTTGGTCAATTCAGGGTCAACAAATATATCATTATCTTTGGCATGTTGTTGAGCTTTAACTGCCACAGCGGTGATATTTGCTATATCCGGATCTTCTTCCACCACAACTTCCTCTTCTTCATGATTTATCTGATGATGATGATCACCTTGATCTATCTTAACATCTGGGGAAATAATATCCGTTATTTTCTTAATCAAATCTTGAGATGTCATTTCATTAATATCTTTATTAAGTGAAAGTATATCTTCATTTAACAAGATCTTTTCATCTCCATTTAATAATTGGAAATTATAAAAATTTGGGTCATCAATACCAATCACTCCAAATCTAAATTCTAGATTACCATCATTTATCGAAAATTTGGGGAAATCTTCAAAAAAATTCTTTGGATTAGAATTCTTAATTAACAATGTATATTGTTCCTTCACATTATTAGCACTTGCGTTACTGCTAGTATTATTATTATTCTTTCTTGCCCTCTTGGCAACTTTTAATAATTCCGTGGCCAATTGTTGTTCATTAGCATTATCATCATCATCGTCATTAGCATTGTTAGTATTACGTCTCTGTTTCCTCTTTGATGATGTTGAGTTCGATGTTGATGGAATAGTTATTGAATTGTTGGTGTTATCATTGAGTGTATTGTTATTTAACAATTCAGTAGTAATTAATCTTAATCCATCATCTGGGTGAATAATTGTTTGCTTTGATTCATCAAATCCTAATAATTTACCAAAATCATTATTTTCGAAAAAACAGTTCAAATGATTTTCAGCATCACAAAATGATGATACCGTGTATTTCTTATTGATTGAGCCACCATCAGTGGTTTCAGTTGGCAAACTTGATGATGTAGTATTATCAACCGTTATTGGTAATTGTAAAATTTCATCATGATTATGTTGCATATTTATTGGTTTTAATATCCATAATTTACGACGTTGTTTCAATTGAATTTCTGCTCTAAAGGGGCATTGACATTTATGTGATTTCACATTACCATTAAATGTAGAATTTTCAGGTTTTTCCCTTTTTGACCTTGATGAAACTTTGTTTGTGCCATGTCTTGAACATAATAAAATTACCCTTCTACTATCATTTTTGTTAATAACAATACGATATCCATGTCTCAAACCAAACAGTTTAGCTAACTCAATCAATATACGTTTATCCTTGGCATAAACTAAAGGTGGGGGTGATAATTTTGAATGTTGATAATATTCACTTCTCATTATTGCACTGTAATTTTCCAATGTCAATGAATGTTGTGTCGTCATTATTCCTCCATCTCTATTACTATTTGACTTATATTCTGTTTTGAAAGTTGGTTGTGATGAAGGTGGCACTATCCTGGAATCAGTAGTGTTATTATCTGATTCACCAGTTTGATTTGTTAAAGATGATTCTATGATCATTGAATCAGAAGACATTGTTTATTGGCAAAATTTTCTGGCTAACTTTTGTACAAGTTGGATGGTGATTCAGTGTGAAAGCTGATAATGGAAAGTGGGTGTAGTTATACAATGGGTAAGAACAACAACAATAACAACAATATATATATATAGCTTTATATGTGAATATATATCAGTGTAAAAGAGATAGCCCTAGTTGTTGTATATTCCTTCTTTCTTCCACAACAACAAAAGACAACAAGAGACAAAAAAAATAAACAAATCAGTTCAGGGGCTGTGGGAGTGTCCCATTGCGGAAGGGCGCGTAGTGACACGGGCTTTTGGCTCTCACTGTTCAGTGTCTGCGCAAATGGCAGACGGTAGGGTAAATAAATGTCAATTACATACAGTTCTAGATAATAGATAGATGTAGAAATTAGATAATACAAGATATGTCATTATCATTACCACCAGGACCCACTATCTATACCCTTTCTCGATCTAGAGTTAATAAGTAACACTTCATCAAATATAAAATATCGTCTTCAGGGTCAGGGTGGTATCATTCTAACAGAAACGTTCATAAACAACGTAGATCAACACCAAATTGAAATTATAAAGTACTAGCAGTTGGTCAAGCCCCATTCTTGTCATCATTATCCTATTTCTCTTTGTCGTTCAATACTGTCTCGACAACACTGTTCAATTTCTTCTCTCTTTTTGCCCAATACAATCCCATAGCCATAAAAGGTTTAAGGTGATAAACCGCCAAACTAGCTGATATTCCTGTCCAAGAAGATGATCAATGTGATGGCTCTTGAATTACAACATTATGCTGCCCCGTCCATATCTGCAATAAATCGTTCTCAGACAATACTGTTTTTTCCTTTCAATTTGGTTTGGGCGTTTGTTTTTGGCAGTAAACGATGTTGATACTATAAAGGATCAAAAGTTGTTTATCTACATAATCTACGATGGTTCAGGTTATTAACCTGATGATGTGTGGTAGGATAATGCCACTAGTACAGAAGCTGTGCTTTCTCAATTTGAGTAATAAACGCAATGTTATTGCTGATGTAGATGATTGTTTGATTTGATTTTTAAGGGATTTGTTTTTTACCATTTTTAAAATATATTTCTTATAATACATCTTCCTCATTTAATACAAACATCTTTTCAAGTGAGTTCTTCGATTCTACCATCACCAATCACGTCTTCATCATATTAACAATATTTAGTCCATTATGTCATCTCTGTCTGCGAAGAATCATAAAATAGTGCCAAAACTTGATAGTGCAAACCTCAAATTATTACAACGCCAAATTATAACAAAATATCATATGAAAAATTGTCATTCATCAACAGGACAAAGACTTTTACCCTTTGGTAATTGTAATTGTTCCACCACGGCCTCATTTAGGATCATTCACCTTTTCCAAAATGCTAAAAAGTTGAAGATTTATAACAAATCAGTAGATGATCCCTTTCACTGTCCAATTATTGCTTCATGTCATCATCAACAAGCCAACATGGGCGTTAACACTGACCGTTCAGGTAATATCGACAAGTCTTCACAATCACTTGTCCTACGTCCAAGCGGCTCATATAGAAGAATTCCTGGAGGCAACAATACCGCCAACCATCATGGAAGTCGACTTGAAGAAAAAAAGGGAACAGGGCCAAGTGATATGGAAGTTACTAAATTCCCAAACATTGAGAGCTTACTCAATGCCGATTCTAAAGACTTGATCATCAAACAGAAAGACGCCGATGGTATAACTGTGGATTTTCAAAGTGATGATAGCGATTTATTAGTGGTTAAAAGAGAAGATGATGCCAATAGACAAAAATTAGATGACATGAAACAAAGAGGTCTTAAGATTGCCACATTCAAATATTTGAAGTTTCCCAATTTATCAAACTTAGATAGGAAATTGCATTGTTGATTAAAACCGCTTTTGGATACTACAATTTTCCAAATTTTTCAAAAAACATCCATTAAATATTCATAAATAAATAAATAAAACAAAATAATAACACCTTTAGAATAACCAGGAAATCAATTTATATGGTGAGAATTTTGCACCACCAGCCAGCAATTTCTCCGCTTTCAATCTTTCAAATTCCTCTTCTTCAGCGTCAAAAATATCTTTGAAAGTGAGTAAATCTGCCTGCTCTGGACGTACGGGTTTTGATCTAGAGTAAATTTTATGACCAATGAAAAAGATGATATAACATGGTATACCAATATAACCTGTGATAAAAGTCTTGTAATCAAATTCACCAATGAACACTGTGAAATTTTTAATGAGACAAATCAATGTGACAAAAAAGATGGCAAAATATGATGCATAAGGTTGAAATGGTGCCTTATATCTAAAAGTTGAACGATCCACTCCTTGAGCTTTCAAAGCATTGAAGAAGCAGATATATGTTAACAAGATGGAAAACCAAGTTAATAAACCAAAAATTGAAACGACATTGACAAAGTAATTGAAAACTGTTGTTGACAGTGATGAAACATTCATATAGGCTAATAAACAAAACAATGTACAAAGCCCCAAGGAATAATATGGTACACCCCATCTATTTGTCTTTGAAAAAAACTTTGGTGCACTTCCATTAACAGATAATCCATACAAGGTTCTTGAACCGATATAAAGATCTGAATTAGATGCACTCAAAATAAAGATCAAAATACAAGCATTGACGATATGAGGTAATGCTGGGATACCTGCATTGACAATAGCAACGACGAATGGTGATGCAGCAGCCGAGGTTGATTTCTTTGTGGCAAAGATCAATGCATCATCGTTATAGGCAACACACATACCTAATAATAAGACACTGATACAATAAAAGAAGACAATTCTGTAAAAAGTCAACCTAATAGCATTTGGAATGGCATGTCTAGCATATTTCAATTCACCAAATGTAATACCAACTAATTCAGTACCAAGATACAGGAAAACAGCAGTGACTAATACACTGACAAATGCCACAAATTTTCCCTTGTTACCTGAGATTGTCTCACTATAAGCTTCGAAAGCTCCAGGATGTTGCCAGTATCTAAATCCAAGTCTATCATGATTTGGACCTCCACCGAGCATAAGAATGAATAATAATATTATTAATCCAAGAACTGTGATAACTTTCATTGAACTTAACCAAAACTCCAACTCACCGAAGAATTTCACACCGATTAAATTGACAAGAACAATAATTACCAAGATTACCGTGATCCATACACCTGGGTTCACACTCTCTCTACTGATCCAATATTGAATGACTAAAGCACCTGCAGTCAATTGATTTGGCGTGGTGATTAAATATTTGATTAAATAAGAATAACCAACAGCAAAGCCAACACTTTCATCACAGTATCTTGTGGCATAACCACTGAATCCATCAGGTAATGGAATGTATGTAGCCATTTCACCAAGACAACACATAACGATATAAACTAATAAACCGACAAAAGTATAAGCGATAAACACAGAAGCAGGACCTGCTTTCGCTAAAGCGGAACCAGTACCTATGATTAAACCAGTTCCCAAGGCTCCTCCCAATGCTATCATGGTAACATGACGTGCGCTCAAGTCTCTTTTCAAACGATGACCTTCTCTTATGGCAATAGGAGTTGATTCAGAAGCTCTCAATGCATACTCTTGAGTGTGTTGTGATAACACAGGGTCCAAATCAACAATTCCAGCCTGCTTCTCAGTCTCAAAACTAGGAGATTTTTCAAATGAAGAATTTGACATTGTCAACAGTCAAATGTTGTGTATTGTTGTTGTTTTTGGTGTGTGGAACAACAGAATATAACGGTGGGGGAATCAGTGTTTATAAAAGTGAAAATTTTTGTAATGTTGTATTTTTGATAAAAGGGAAAGATTAAGCAGAGATTACAAAATTCTTATCATTGTTCTCAGGGCTGAATGACTTTTCCTGTGTTTTCATTTGCTTATGTCGTAAAATGCCAAACATCTCCGTTTCCCAAGTACAAATCAAGAGGCATTAAATTCATGCCAAGGAACACTCTTTTCTATCGTTGTGGCTTGTTGCATTTTTTTTATCTTTTCGTAATTTTTTCCCAGCGGTGAAAACGATGAATTGTGGCTGGATGGCTTAGCAGTTGATGCCCATCGTGTTGTTTTTATAACTCCTCTTCTTGGCAATTTTCTAGTGAGACGTTGCCCAAACTTGGTTATCAACGGGAGCGCAATCTCAACTCTGACTGTTTTAAAGTGTAGATTTAAAATGCCTTACACTTTTGGCCTCATTAGATTTTATATCTACATTTAGAGGGGTCATAGAAGATTTATAAGGTAATACAACTTGAGGCTGTCGTATTAACTCGGTAACTAAACAATGTTAATCTGCAGGGCCACAATCGACAGTACTATGAACCTATTATTGCATCTACTTTCCCTAACAATAGCAAATGTATATGATGAACATATTCCAAGTTTCCTGACGAGTTGATGCTGAATCCATACTTCAATGCGGTTAGTGAACAAACAGATTTTACTGTTTCAAATCACGTAATGAGAAAAAACTCAACCTCTAAACATAGGGCCTCAATCCATCTTATATTTTCTACGCACATCAGAGAAATCTTCAATTGTCCTTCACCTTGAAACTTGTAAGGGTATAGTGATATAAAAGGTGAAATAAGTAGTGTCAAAAAGAGCGAAAGAAACTTTGGTAGAACAAATTACAGCGTAAATGTAATTTCCATTTAAGTACTTGATTGTGCGGCGGTAAATGATGGAGATGACACAAAACCAATATTTACCTTTTCGGAAGTCAAAAAAACATTTGAAGCTAAGCTAGTTTTAACCGATTTCAATTTGTTGAAATCATTCCTGATTCACATCAAAAGTCTCGTTCAGAAAGACATCAGTCTCACCACTCAACACCACCTGGTTGATACCGTATAATTGATTTACTCCAATCATAGAAATCCACTGAAAGTTTTTGATTATTATCTTGGTCTTTGAATTCAAAATGATATGGCCATTCGAAGATGCCCCTTTTAGAGGGAGCGTTTGTTGGTGGGATAGCGTTCCAACATTAGGTATGATCTTATGCTGCAACACGTTGTTGATTTTAACACAGTTCGTGCTTACTATAATTCATTCAATTGGAGAGAAAAAGGAAGAATGCATCAATATAGGAAGCGCTGTTATTTGGTTGCTGTTTGTGATAATCAATTTCTTATATTTTCAGTTCAGCGAAGAGCGCTATGTCGTTGGTTTTGATTTTCTTTACTTCAAAGCTATGGAAGTTACCGGTGACGCCAGTGCAATCAGAATGGCAATCACAACTGCAAAATATTTTGTTGATGATGATGACCATATTGCCCATCTGTTTGCAAATGAAATGATGAGTATCACAAGAATGCCAAATGTTTCCTTGGCTGAAGTTCGTGGCAGGATCGACACAGCATACTACACAACAAACAAAAAAGTAAAGCATCTCAACGAGGAGCGGTTGAGGAAATTTAATACTCACTTAAGGTTTCGCAAAGCGTTCCTGATTACTATTTCTACGCTAGTAATGATCATGGTATCAGCTTTACCATTTTATTTAACGAAATATAAGGAGCTTTCATGAATAATATCTTTATAAAAATTTGATTTGGTATCAAGTCTCCCTTTATTATCAAAGTTTATGAAAGCTTTCAATTGATGTTAGTTGAAAAAAGCTCGTTATATGTATCGTATAGCCTTTAGTTAATGAAGTGTCACATTATAGTTAGAACAAACGAACATTTTTCAAGTTATCATACAAAACCTCAAGCGTCATACTTTTGTCCCACTGTCTTTAGCCCTACAACTATTGAGGTAGAGAACGTTGGACTTTTAGTCAATCTATGTTCACAATCCGACAATTGCATCCATTCTTTAGCCTGTATAACAATGAACCTTCTCGTTCAAATGGGAATGCATAAGATGCCGTTGTTTTGGAATTATAACCCATTGATAATGAAGGTGATTAGGAACTAGAACCATAAACTTAAAGGATTCGTCCCTGACCCTTAATTAGATCAATACCATAACAGTTCCCTTTCAGAGTGTAATTAACTTTATCGCGGCAGCCATCGATCAGTATATTCTCATATCTTCAATCGATTCTTAGAATAATACCAGCTTACCCACAGAGATATCTCCACCCAATCCAGGGCGTGTTAATATCCTGAATAGCAATTCAAAATTGTTCCAGTTATCAGCTGACCCAATCATTAAAAGGATCCCAATCATGACGCTTTTTCGTGGGAAGTACAATTTTTCTTTATAAAACCTCTCTGAGACAACTAGTCTTTTGGTGACTTCATATACGGTATTTTAAATCGCATAATAATCACACAAATAATCACCTAATCGTTACTTCTTTTCATCACAAATGTTTCCTGGAAAGACTGGCAGTTCTCAGTGATCGACAATTTGGGTCAGTTTTCTGGAAATTGGCGAAGGCAATTCATTCAGTTTGAGCCTGTTAAAAGCAAACTTGGGTTCGATTGGTCCTATAGAGAAAATGGAGAAACCTTCTTTTTGTAGGCAATGTTTATAACGAATTACTTCCGTCTTTGATAACTTGGTGTGAAGGACCCATTAAAGAAGTATACAATTATATTATGCACTAAATATTGTTGTAGCGAATTGAAAGAAATCAAGTCATCCATAGTGAAAAAAAAAGCTACAAAAATATATCAAATTATTACTATGGAAAAGATTGTAAGACAATCATCAAGTTCAATGGAGGACTTAAGCCATTAACTTGATATTCACTCGAAGGCCAACCATATATGGTTCTTTTATGTGCTTAAGAAAACACAACAGAAACCAAAGACCATGAATTATAGCAACGACAAAACTAAAATACCTTCTTTAGTCAAAATGACTAATGACACGATGTGAGTTCATTGAATACAAACTATTGAGAGATTTTTGACAGCGTTATACCACAATTTGACTTCCTCCTTTTGCTAATGCGTGATTGTGAAATGATCAAGTATAGTTTTTGTCTTTGGCATGCATCGCTAAAATTTGAGGTTGTTCAGTATCCTCTTTTACGAAACAAGTTTCTTCTTCTCTCCAATGATGGGCTGATGAATTTATTTTTCAAGGCAACCCAATCAAGAAAAGGAGCAAAAGTAGGAGGAACGTTAGCAGGAATAAACATCAACTTACCAAAGTCATTGATGAAACGTATGTCCCAGCTAGTAATGGTAGAATAAGGAATTTCTCGATATAATTTAAGCCATCCTTTAAGATTGATCTCAATGCGGTGGTTTGTTTCAATACAGAGCACGATTAGCTTTTCAGGAGTTGGAGTAAACGATCCGGATTTCAGCTCAGAGCATATCACAAGAGTGTCATTTGAATAGTCAATGGCACCTTGAACAGAATTTGACTCTAGCTTTAGGTCGTCAAGAATGCGTAGTTTTTGGATTCCGCCTCGATGGTAATCAAGCTCAAATAGTTGTGGGTGATATCCTTTCTCTAACAAGTAGATTTTTTTTCTATTGAAGTGGTGAAAGGTTTTCAATGTACTTGATCTATAATATAGGTAATTCCACCTCCCTTCTCTTTCCGGTAACACCAACTTCCATCTATCTTCGTTGAAATGATATTTCCAAATGTCGTTCAAAGGTTCCGAGTATTTTCCACGTGGGGTGTACTTTGCAGGAATGTAACCACCATACAAAACATAGAATTTCTCTTCTGGTATATAGACCACAATTGCATCCAGTCTCGGCCTTGGTGATGAGTGAAGAGAGGACCGTTTTAAGGTCTTTTCTTCCCAAAAAGTTGAAACTGAATTTTGCTGAGAATCAGACTTTTGTTTCGAGTCGAGGTCTCGTTTTAGATGACTGAAACTTATAGCTTTTGTGTCTTTATCGTACTTGGAGATCATTGAACCACTCAACTCCTCGAGCAATGCCATTGGTATATCGTCAAGACATTTGATTTCTTCAATTTGAAAGTCCGCCCCAGCACCACACGAAATTTTGAAAAACTTCTTATGTTTCCCAGGTGTATTGTTGCACTCTTCATTGATGCTGTAATAGAAGCTTTCATATTTTGAACTGCTCTTGCAATCTTTCAAGTTTTTAGTATGGCAACACTCAGAAAATTTGTCAATTTTGGGGGTAATGGGGACAGTTGATATCTTCAGAGTGGGGGTGGCCGAGCATATTCTTTTCAAACTATTTAAACCCATGATTAATATTAACGTAAAGCCAAAGGTGAGTTCTGCTAGTACTAACAAAAAAGATCAATGAAAATTTAATTACATCAATTTTGTTATGTTTGTTTCTAGCATAGTACCGTTAATGGGACCAGTAAAGAAGAAGTAAAAAAATCTACCGAATTAGATATTGTAGAATAGAAGAATTTATATATAAAAGCATTAATATTATAAGATACCACTGAAAGAATGTTACCAGGTGTAACGGAAAGTATCTTCTTTCTGTTTATCTGTCATGTCCAAACCATCCTCTTCAACAAGGTATTCACTTGAAGGTTCACCGTATTTTGTATCTCTTCTTTTGTTTTCCCAAATACAACCAAAACCATACAGCAAAATAGAAACAATAGCAACAGAGAAAAAACTCAAGATAGCCCTATATCCAGTAGGGTAATGCGGTGCCTCGCTGGTGATGAAAAATTGAGGACCAATGATATTAGCAACACAGTATGATATGAAATTGACCGCATTGACAGTGGTTTTCTTCGTATGACCAGAGGTGTTAGCCATCGATAAGGACGTCATCAGGGCGTATGCACCCCAGTAGAAGTAAACAAAGTAGTAACAAATCAATCTGCTAACTTTCATCGTGGTACTTAACTTCATTATCAAAACTGTACAAATCAAGGGACACAAGGTGACAGTGGCAATTGCCATTGTTCTGTACCTTTTAGCATCGAAAAATGTTGGAAAGGCAATCAACCAAGAACTGAAGGTCATGAACACACCTGTTGGCATTCCAAGTAAAACTGTTCTCAACTTGGAATAACCCATTCCACTAACAATTTGCAGAGCAAATGTCACCATTCCGGAACCAGGAACTGAAATCGATAAGACGAATATAGCCATTACCCATGTCTTCCAATCACATAATGCTTCTAAACACTGATCCTTTTTGAAAATCTTGTTCTCAGTTCCAGTTCTGTTTGCCTTTGTTCTATCAATTGCAATGTACTTTTCCCTTTCGTTGAAGAACCTGCAAGTCATTGGAGAATCAGGAAGAACGTACAACATAACAAGCGCTGCAATAAATGTGATACCACCAAATGTTAAGAAAAGCAACTTCCAGTTTGAAATCTTAGCATCGGCATTACCAAGACCATATGATAAAATAGAAGTGATCAAAGAACTGAATCCACTGAACCAAATAGCAGTTCTAAAAGGTTGCTCTTTCTTAGTATAGAACATGGCAGTGATCACCGTCATGGCGGGAAATAAGAAAGCTTCACCCATACCTAAAAGGAATCTCATTACTGCCAATCCAGCAAAGTTTTTACCAGCAGCCATACAAAGCAAGATCACCGTCCAGCAAAGAATAGAATAACTAACACATTTGGCAACAGGAAATTTTTGAATCATGTAGTTCGCTGGGGCCTCCATTAACAAGTAACCAAAATAAAAGATAGACCCCAACCAAGAATATTGTTGTCCAACAAGATGAGCATCCACTTTCATACCATATAAAGCTGCGTTCGATATGACAATTTTGTCACAAGCCGCTAAAGTAAGAACGACAGTCATTATAGGCATAAGAATCCAATCGATTTTGTTCAACACCTTTTTGGCCTCCTCTTTAGTGTAATCAGCATGCTCTGGGTGCTCTAGGAGAAATCTAGCTCCTAAATCTAGCTCTTTCTCACTACCTGTTAATGGAGAGTTTAATGCTTTTTCTTCGACGATGGAAAATTGTTGTTTCTCTTCATCCTGTGAACTAGTCATTGTATCTGTTGTTGCGAAATGGAAACAGCAGAATGGCGACAAAAAAATTATTTATCGCAAGCTCAACGCTTCTATTTATAAAAACAACTCAAGTCGACTTCATATATCGTCAGCGACAGATGAATAAAATAACTGGAGTCAACGATGATAAACTGCGCGGATCCAATTTCCAAGGTGACACTGTCACAAATTGCTTTGGGACAAAATTTCTTATCGAAGGCGGATCTAAACAACCGCCCAGCGCATCGTCTTTCCTTTGGAATTGTAAAAAAAAAAAATATGTTGCCATTGTTTTTTCTTTGGAGGTTTTAATTGGCAACTAGAATTGTCGACACCACTTGATTTTTGATTACTGGAATGCACTGATTGCAGCCTTGAAATATAAGAATAAAAAAAGTGGCAGATTCCCAAAGTCAAGCTCATTTGAAATCCAATTATTCATCAAAGAAGAACATATTTTCAATGGTTAAGTCCGTACTCGTCGTAGGCGCTGGTGTCATTGGGTTGTCTACTGCTGTACATTTGGCAGAGAAAGGCGGATACGATGTCACCGTTATTGACCGTCATCCTGTTCCCTCTCAATGGTCCGCTGCTAATGATTTCAATAAGATAATAAGATGTGAATATGCAGACTTCATTTACACAAAAATGTCGGTTGAAGCAGTCAAAATGTGGAGATCCGATCCACTATTTGAAGGCATCTACAATGAATGTGGTAGAATTTTGATCACTCCAGAATCCCATGAAGGCCGCAAAGAGTTCGAAAGAGTTTCGATTGAAAATTTAAGGAAAATTCCTGGTGAAGGTTTAAAAATTGAGTATTTGAAAGGAGGTGACGCTTTGAGGAACAAGTTTCCATTTTTGAGATATAACACTTTACAATCATCTTCAGAATCCAAATGGAACCCTGAGTCAGGATTAGCTCATGCTGCTGACTCTTTAAAAGCCATGCATCAAAAGGCTACTAAACTTGGTGTCAAGTTTATTTTCGGCAGATCGGGATGGGCAAAAAAACTTGAAACGGTTTTAGGAAAGGAGTATGTTGTTACAGATGACGGCTCAAAGTATACTGCTGATCAGATAGTCATATCTGCAGGTGCAGCTACTGGTTTTATCGTTGATTTAAAACAGCAACAGTCTGCTAGTGGTTTGTTCGTTACTCATGTCCATTTGACGCCTTCTGAATATGAGCAACACAAAAACATCCCAATTGTTTTTGATGCTGAGATGGGTTACTTTTTTCCTCCTGATCCAGAGACCCATATGTTGAAAATTGCCTTACCTGGTTCTGGTGCCTCAAATTTAATGAAGGACCCACATAATCCATCAAAAAATTCTTCTTTACCAAGATATAAGAACGAGAATCCAAATGATACCATGCCATCATTGGCAGTGCAACAGGCTAAACAATTATTAGCTAAGTACGTACCAGAATTGGCATATCATGAATTAGTAGGATCAAAGGCTTGTTGGATTGCCGATACTGCAGATTCACATCTTATCGTGGATACAATTCCGGGATCCAGTAAAGTCTACGTTGCCACTGGAGATAGTGGTCATGTCTTCAAGCTTCTTCCTAACATTGGTAAATATATTGTTGCTAAATTAGAAGGAACATTGGCCAAAGAATATGCAGATCCTTGGAAATGGAGAGAAAATATCGAGGAATTCAACCCTGAAGCTTGTAACTGGAGAGTTGTTTCTGAATCTTTAGATTTCGCCAATGTAGATTGGGTGAGAGAAGACCAAAGAAGTCGTGTTATTAAATTATAGATCTTTGTATTTTTCAAAATAGAATGGGCCGCTAAAGGCTCGACAATACAACTCATGTTTCTTTTATCAAACTATGTAACACCGACCTTTCGCTAAACAATAGTTCAACGTCCCATTTCGTTTCGATCGAACGGGGCTATTAGCCAAAAACGACCAAAACCTCTCGGGCGGAAAACACTCCCAAAACGGCTTATCGGTATCTTCTCTTAGGTCGTTATCTTATAAGCCTTATTGTCGAAGCAGTCTATTAGATCATAGTATGTGTTGACGAGGAACGGCGCGAGGAGGTCTAACATAAACGATGAGCTTGGTAATTGGGTCGCCAAAGCTATGACTGTCATGACAGTTAATCAGACAAACTTTTGTAGATTAGAGACAATCGCAAAAAAAAAAGAAGAATGAAAAATTGTTCAAAAGTTATCTAAAGCTATTGGATCCGCCGAAAAATGTGGAAAATAAACGATCTAATCAGAGACGAGTCATCTTCACCATATATCCTTCGTTTATTCATTTCAATTGAGGATTATACATAAGTTAAGGATTCCTCATAAAACCCCACTCTTTCCTTTTCTTGGTAAGACACACACTGAGAGACTGTATTGACAAAAAGAAAGATATAGAAATGACAATCGAGAAAGGAATTAGAGTATCTATAGATCGTGGAGGTACATTCACCGATGTGATGGCCATGATACCGGGACAAGAAGACTATGTCTTCAAGTTGTTGTCTGTTGACCCGGCAAACTACCAGGATGCCAACATTGAGGGAATAAGAAGAGTTTTAGAAAAAGTTACAGCTACCAAAATTGAAAGAGGAGTTCCATTAGACACCTCATGTATCGAGAGTATAAGACTAGGTACCACTGTTGCAACTAATGCTTTATTGGAGAGGAAAGGTGTTCGTTTTGCCTTGTTGATTACCGAAGGATTCAAAGATCTTCTTCACGTTGGTGATCAGTCTCGTCCTGACCTTTTTGACTTGAACATCAGAAAGCCAGAGCTGTTGTATGAAAAAGTTGTTGAAATTGAAGAAAGAGTTACACTTCCGCTGTACTCTGAAGATGCAAAAGGATATACAGCCTCAGATTTGGTTAACGGCAAAGACTATGTGTTGGGTGCCACGAAAGAGGTAGTTCAAATATTGAAGCCTCTTAACAAGGAAAAGACTCGAAATCTGTTGATCCAGCTCAAGGAAGAAGGTATTGATTCTGTTGCCATTTGTCTTGTTCATGGTTACAACTATAAGGAACATGAAAAGCAGATTGGTGATTTAGCCAAAGATTTGGGTTTCAAAAATGTTTCTTTATCTCATGAGTTATTATCGATGATCAAGGTGGTTAACAGGGGTCATTCTACTTGTATCGATGCTTATTTGACTCCAATTGTCAAAGACTATATAGATACGCTTCTTTCCGGTTTCAAAGAAGGGTTCGAGAAGTATACAAGAGTTGAGTTTATGATGTCGGATGGTGGATTATGCCGTTACGACAAATTTACTGGTTTGAAGGCATTATTATCTGGACCAGCTGGTGGTGTCGTTGGACAAGCTCAAACTTGTTATGATCCTGCTGAAGGAACTCATACTATCGGTTTTGATATGGGAGGTACTTCAACTGACGTCTCAAGGTATGCAGGTGTTTACGATCACGTATTTCAAACTACCACTGCTGGAATCAAAATTGCTGCCCCACAATTGGATATTAATACAGTTGCTGCTGGTGGTGGATCTATTTTGAGCTATAAAAATGGTATATACAACGTTGGACCAGAGTCTGCTTCTGCCCATCCAGGTCCTGCTTGTTATAGAAAAGGTGGGCCATTGACTGTCACCGATGCCAATTTGATGTGTGGTAGAATTTTACCTCAATTCTTCCCTAAGATCTTTGGCCCAAATGAAGACCAGCCATTGGATGAGCAAATTGTCTTTGAGAAGTTTCAAGCGTTGGCTGATGAGATAAATCAAGACCACCCTGACTCCAAACCGAAGACTCCTTTTGAAGTTGCATTGGGATTTTTGAATGTCGCCAATGTCGCCATGGCAAAACCCATCAGACAATTGACAGAAAACAAGGGGTTTGACGTTACAAAACACAACTTGGCTTCCTTTGGGGGTGCCGGTGGTCAGCATGCTAACGCATTGGCAAAGGTGTTGAAAATGGACAGAGTCGTTATACACAAATACTCTTCTATTTTGTCTGCATATGGTATCGCATTGGCTGATGTTGTCCATGAGGCACAAGAACCGACATCTACCTTGTACTCATTAGAATCTGAGAAAGAGCTTTTGAAATTGTGTAACAGCTTGAAGGAAAAGGTCAGTAAGGAGTTAGAAGAGCAAGGAGTTACATCAGATCTTGTTGAGTACCAGGTGTTTTTCAATATGGGTTACAAAGGTTCAGACTCCAAGTTGATGATTTTGCAAGAAAGTGTTGAGGACTTCAACTTTTTGGATAAATTTTACAGTACTCATCAGAGAGAGTTTTCATTCAATGATAAATCGAGGGATGTCTTCGTCAGTGATATAAGAGTAAGAGGTAGTGGTAACATCAACAAGATCACTGAAAGATCTCCGTTCAGAGATTTGGAAGAAATTGAAAAGCATGAAGTTGCAGCTGGAATCGAAAAACTTACCTATCCAATATACTTTGAAAACGGGTTTGAAGATTCAAAGATTTACTTTTTGAATGATTTGAAAGCTGGTACTGTTGTCAACGGTCCATCATTGATATTAGATGATACTCAAACAATTTTAGTTGAGCCTCATTCTAAACTCACAGTCTTGCCAAGACATGTGATCATTGATTTGGAAGGTGCTATATCCAAGGAAATTTCTCTCACTCAAGTTGACCCAGTTCAATTATCGATATTCTCACATAGATTTATGTCCATTGCCGAATCGATGTGCACCACTTTACAGAAGATATCTGTTAGTGCTAACATCAAAGAGAGGATGGACTTCAGTTGTGCTTTATTCGATGATGAAGGTAATTTGGTCGCTAATGCTCCTGCTGTTCCTGTTCATTTATCTTCAATGTCTTTTGCTGTAAAGTATCAGATCAAATATTGGGGGGAAAATGTTAAGGAAGGTGATATCTTGGCTACAAATCATCCAAAGGCGATGGGTACTCATTTACCTGATATCACATTGATCTCGCCGGTTTTCATTGATGGTAAGATTACGTTCTATGTTGCATCTAGAGCACATCATGCAGAAATTGGAGGTACTGTTTCAGGAAGTATGGATGCCAATGCCACTTCGCTTGACCAAGAAGGTGCCAAGTTTATTGCTTGGAAAGTTGTTGAGAATGGGGAATTCGATTATGCTGGTGTTGACAAGTATTTTATCGAAGAGCCTCAACAATTTGAAGGATCCTCACCATCTAGAAAAGTATCCGATAATATCGCAGATTTGAAAGCACAAATTGCCTCAAATCAAAAGGGAATCAATTTGTTAGGAGATGTTTTTGATGAGTACGGAACCGATATCGTTCTCTTTTACATGAAGGCAATCAAGGATACCTCCGAGAACGCAGTCAGAAAATTCCTTAAGCAAATTGCGAGGGAGAACAAACACAGATTGCCATTACATGCGGTTGATCAAATGGACGATGGTGCAAGAATTGAGATCACGATTCATATTAATGAAGAAGATGGGTCAGCTGTATTTGATTTCACTGGGACGGCAGAAGAAACTTACAACTGTTTCAATGCTCCAAGGGCCATCACTCATGCTTGTATCACTTATTGTTTGAGGTGTCATATAACAGATGGTGATTTGCCTTTGAATGAAGGTGTCTTAGCTCCGTTGAAGGTCATCATTCCTGAAGGCACTGTGTTGAACCCAAGTGATACTGCTGCAGTATCAGGT
Source organism: Nakazawaea holstii (assembly GCA_003706265.2). NCBI lineage: Eukaryota > Fungi > Ascomycota > Pichiomycetes > Alaninales > Pachysolenaceae > Nakazawaea > Nakazawaea holstii. The sequence continues at coordinate 2,231 of PPKU02000101.1, read as the reverse complement.
GGTAATGGTATCACTTCTCAGAAGATAACTGATACGATATTGAAAGCTTTTGGAACGGTTGCCGCTTCTTATGGTTGTATGAACTGTATCAGTTTCGGTCAAGGTGGTATCGATAAGCATACGGGTGAAATGGTCCCTGGTTTTGGATTTTGTGAGACCATTGGTGGTGGTTCTGGAGCTGGAAAGGGATTTAATGGTTTTAGTGGTACTCAATGTCACATGACAAATACATTGATGACTGATCCAGAAGTATTGGAGCAAAGATATCCAGCTATCTTGAAGCAATTTTCTATCAGAAAGGGTTCAGGTGGTAAGGGAAAATGGAATGGTGGAGACGGGTTGATTAGAGAATTGCAATTCACATCTCCTGTTCACGCTTCCGTATTGACACAAAGAAGAACAGTTTCACCTTATGGTATCCAAGGGGGAGGTGACGGTGCTCGTGGTGAAAACAGATTGGGAAGAATGGGAAAAGATGGTAAGATTTACTGGAAACATTTAGGTCCAACTGCAGAATTAGAGTTGAACGTTGGTGATATTTTGAAAATCAGTACAGCCGGTGGTGGAGCATATGGAGATGTTGATTACCAGCACAAAGAGACTGGTGTGAAGAAATCATCGTTCATTCACGTTCCTGTTGCTGGTGGAAGTGCCACACAGTTCAAAGAATCAATGGAATCTTCTCAGTAAGAAGTCAGCTTATAGATAATATAATAACATTTGTTTTGATTTTTCAACAACACGACAATATTAATCTCTTATCGGCGGCAGACGATAAGAAAAATAAAAAAACGATAAACATGAAAAAAAAGTAGCCCGAAACCCTCAACAAGTGATATCGAAACACACATTGGATAATAATGAGTTGTCAATGTTGCAATAGACCTCTGTATGATTATGCTGGTAATCTTCAGCAAGAGCTGTCTCTGCCATTTACAGTTCATACCAGTAGTCTTTTTGACTCATTGCGCAAGACGTACAGGAATAACATTTCAATAACAATCGATCCATCAACAGGGTTAATCACGAAGCTATATGAAAGAAGTGAACCATTGAACGATGTCAAGCTCCCAGATTTGGACTTGAGAGGTAAATTCGTGCTTCCGGGCTTGGTTGATGCTCATACTCATATTTTTTTGCATTCGTACACCGAGAGATCTGCCACTGAACAAATGAGAGATGAATCATATGCAGAACGCATTTTAAGGTCATCGAACCATTGTCGTAAACTGTTGTTAGCTGGGTATACGACATATCGTGACCTTGGCTCCGAGGCCTTACAGGATGCAGATGCCAACGTACGAGATGCTATCAATAGGGGTATCATTCTGGGACCAAGATTGTATGTCGCTACAGAACTGTTGGCTTCCACTCTGTCATATGAGTTACGAACAGAGAATTCTCTCGGAGGTTTGAAATTACCAAGAGCAAGTGAGCCATGTGATGGAGTTGATGAGATAAGAAAACTGGTGAGGAAGAGAATAGCAGCAGGTGCTGATATCATCAAGTTTTATGCTGATTATCGAAAGAGAATAATGAGGTTCCCACCACTGGTTCAGCATCCTTACCAGGGTTCTGTGAGATTTCCCCCACTGGATCCTAACCCAGCTGTTATTTTATTTGCACAGGAGGAAATGAACGCAATTGTGGAGGAAGCAAGAAGAAATCAATGTATTGTAGCGGCACATTGTGGTGAGAATGAAAGTGTCAAGATGGCAGCAATTGCCGGAGTATTAACGATAGAGCATGGTTATAATGCTGATGATGAAACTCTTGAGATAATAAAAGAACACGATTGTATATTTGTTCCAACTTTGGCCGTCTGTGAACTGCTCCAACCGGCTAACTTGCCCAAGATATTGAAACAGGTGAAAAAAGCATATGAATTAGGTATCAGATTAGCATGCGGTGGTGACACTGGAGCATTCTCGCATGGGGATAATATCAGAGAGCTGGAATTGATGGTGGAAGCCGGTGTTCCAACAGCGGAAGTCTTGAAAGCTTTGACTTACAGGGGTTGGGAATCATGTGGTGGTGATCTCGTTGGTCGTAGGTTTGGTTGGATCGCGGAAGGATGTGCTGGTGATTTGGTTGTTGTTGACAAAGATCCGTTGATTGATTTCTCTGTAATGAGACATATCGATATGGTGATGAAGGATGGAGAAACTTACAAGATTAACGGTGAACCTGTTTATGAAAAATTCATTTAGATAACTTTAGATTCTTCAATA
>PPKU02000100.1:6031-43229 GCA_003706265.2 Nakazawaea holstii | reverse complement strand
GATTTGCAACAAAGTTCTTTAAAGACACCGAGATCGTCGTTGAACATATTAGATATTACTGGTAAAAATAATAATAAGGATATCAATAGCAATGCTGATGCTGAGGTGAATACAGAAAACAAGGAGGAGAAGAATGATGATATTCATTTGAAGCCTGTCAGTTTTGAAACACCTCAAATGTACAGATACTGGTCCGGATGATGATAATAGTAATACTACTGATAACAATAATAATAATCATAATAACAATCATAGTAATAATAATAACAGTAAAAATAATAATAATGATAATAATGTATAACAGTTTGTAATAAAAGAATTCAATAAACCAGTCCCATAATAACGTTAGCAACAATCCCGACACCGCTTCACCGTTTTAAATCAATCCCACGACTCTCTTTGGTAAGAGCAACCATCCTTTATACCTACTCATGAGCACTGAATCAATATTACTTAATTCATCAATGATCAGTTTTTTAGGAAATAAACCTTTGAAATTCTGTGAGGCTAATAACATCAAGAAATGAGCCATCACAATCAATGCTCTGTTGTCCTGGTGAGCCAATAGCCTGGCAAATCCCTGACTCAAAGTTCCAGGCCAGCGTACGAACATTCTCATCCCATCCATTTCAGGAAGATGTTCATTGTTATATTGAATATATTCTCGTTCCAATGATTTTAGAGCAAGGTATATCTCCCTTTCAAAAAATTGCTTGGTAGAGTTTATATCATCAGCGTCCACGCTGACTTTAAAGATTTCTTCGATGGATGAAGGTGTAGATATTTGTGTTTGTGTTGCGTCACTAGACGATGGAGATACACTAGACAGTGAGTTGCATTCTGTGAATTGCAAATCTCCGCATAATTGGAAAAGATACTTGGGGAAAAAAATTTTGCAATCTTCGTTAACTGTTGGATAAGCTGAAGTTAAATAATAATTTAAAGGTAAATGGTAAACTTTCATAGTGTCTAAACTTGAACCCATCAATTGCAACATTTCTCTGTTTAAAAGATCAGCATAAATAGCTCTCTTGACGAAAAAGGAATCGCATATCGTTAATGAAGGTGAATATAACATCGTCAAAAGCTCCATCTTAAGCTGTACCAATTCTGCAAAAAGCTCTGCCGCAATTCTTTCAAATCTATTTCTTGATTGGATGAGTTGTGAATAGTAAACAGTGTAATTCAAGTGAGAAATCACCAAATAATCATTCAAATTTTTGAATTCTACCGCATCACTGGACAACGGCTCTTCAAGAAAATTATCATAGTACATACTTAGAAACATCAATGATAACGTTACATGGTATGTCTCTGGATATGCATTTACGAAATTAGTCACTGCGCTCCATGGTAAGTATGCCTCTTTAAAAGGGCTTATTCTGTAGTAAAAAATAGACTCGTAATACATCAACGCTTTTGCATTCATTATTGTGTTGGAAGTATAGGAAGGGAATGCTTTTTCCATATTGAGCGATGGCAATTGCACGTGTCCAATGGTCAAGCTCATTTCATTGACTTGGAAATCATCAGACGAAACTAGCTTCCATCCGTTATTTGTTCTGACTAAATCTGAATTGACATCAGCGCTAGGTGAGTTTGAAATTTTTGAGTGGGGAGTTGCTCCATTCTTTTCTGCCCACTCTGTCAACCTTTTCTTAAGCCGTGGAACGTCCAGATTGTAAACTCGAGACATATCGCCACAGTCTATGATACCTACAGCGGGCAAGTCAGGCAATACTAGAATTGGAAACTCACATCTGAGTCCTTTCTTCTCACAATTGTAACAGAATGGATGGGTTTCATCACACTATTGTTCATTAATAAAAGTTAGTATTTTTGTTAATTATCGAAAAATTAGCCGTGTGTAAAGAAGTGATTCAAGCTTCACGATTATTGACTTACTTTGATTTTTCTCTGCTTACAATTAACGCAGCCGTTCTTAGACTTCTCATGTGGAGCTCTAGTTCGTGTCGGCTGTGCTTTGGTTTTCATCTTGGTATAACATATAACACTTTATATAGTACTTATATTAGTAATTCATAAGGCTGCGAAAAAGAGGAGAAAAAAAAAAGATTTAAAGATTATTTTGTAAAGATGAGATGATTTATATCATCATCATTCAAAAACATGAGCACCTTCATCGATAGAGGTTTGTGTTTGTAGTTGCTGTAGTTTAATTTTGAAGCTTACAGAGATCCATGATGCTAGTTAACGTTATTGATGCTCTTCTATTCCAAATCAGAAGTGACCTGGAAAGTAGTGATATGATATGATAATATTTATTAAACTGGAATATAACCCGATAAGTTACAAACACTATATAGAATAATTAATTAAAGAAAGCGTCAATGTCCCTATACATGCTATGAGGAAAACTCAAGAACCGAAAATCGGGTCGTCAATCCGTTTCGGGTGAGTAAAAAACCTCGCATGCTGATCATCCATTAACTAAAAAGAAGGAAAGAAATATGATAACGTCTTGTGGGAGATTCCAAAGAGTGTCATGAAATGAAATGTGAATAATATGAAAAAATGAGAAGTAAGAATATGTTTAATGTTACAAATTAATAAAATGTTATAACGAAGCGCTCCTAACGATGATTAGATGGAAAATGTAAAATCGCCATCTGAAGGATGTCTGCTCTAAAGAGAGAACAAGACTAACGTTTTATATATCCCGATTAATAACAGCTCATATGAGATCCCCATTGGTGATGTTTTTGTATATGATCAACAGAGGAATTTTTTTCTAATATGTTTAATGTTACAAATTAATAAAATGTTATAACGAAGTGCTCCTATCGATGATTAGATGGAAAATGTAATACGCTATTTAGTATTGCCTCGATGGTTTTTAGGGTTATCTAACTGGATTTTTTTGCTGTAATAAAGCGACAATCGTCACTCTTGTTACGGTGCTTTACTGGTTGATTTGCAAAATGTTGCCCACTAATGATGTCACCTTTTTTTTTTTTTTTTTTTTTGTTAATGTTTGTTCAGTCTATCTCAGACCGAACAAACACTTTGACGATGACAATAACCATTGATGAACTACTGGACCAATGGTTGATATTAGATAAAGTAAGTTTCACAAATAACTGTAGTCTTTCAAGCTCTTTACTGACTTTATCGGAAACAGAATCCAAAAACAAGAGAAGAAATAATTGAGTTGCAAAGAACAAATCAAGTAAATGAATTAGAACTAAGATTGAGAAACAGAATTGTTTTCGGTACTGCTGGCCTCCGGGCCAAGATGGAGGCAGGATTCAGCAGAATGAATGATGTAACTGTGTTGCAAGCTTCTCAAGGTTTAGCTAGTTATATACAAGGGCAAGAACCAAAGACCGTTCAAAAGAGTATTGTGATCGGACATGACCATAGACACAATTCTGAGATTTTCGCCAAGTTAACGGCATCTGCATTTATATTAAAAGGCATTAAAGTGTTCTATCTAGGCTCTGATATAATAGCAACTCCATTGGTCCCGTTTGCTGTTGATCATTTGAAGCTGTCTGGTGGAGTTATGATCACTGCAAGTCACAATCCAGCTGCTGATAACGGATACAAGGTATACTGGGGTAATGGATGTCAGATAATACCACCACATGATAATGGAATCCAGGATATGATATTGTCGAACTTGGAAATAGACGAAAGAAGCTGGGACGTTGAAAGTATCTTTAAGTTAGGGACAGAAAGGAGTTTGTTGATCAACAATAGAGATGAAATTATTGAAATGTATTTGAAAAGTGTGGAGGATAAATTGATCCATCACGAACTGCAAAATTTGAAGGCCGTCTACACTCCAATGCATGGTGTCGGTGCAAAATTCATTGAGAAAGTGCTGTCAATGTTGAAATTGGAAATGATTATGCCACCTGAGCAAGTGAAACCGGATCCTGATTTCCCCACTGTTGCATTTCCAAATCCAGAAGAAAGAGGAGCTTTGGACTTGGCCATGTCTACGGCAGACTTGAACAACATTACTTTGGTGCTTGCTAATGATCCTGATGCTGATCGTTTCTCCGTGGCTGTGAAAACCAAGAATGAATGGAGACAATTGAGTGGGAATGAGCTTGGGTTTTTATTTGCCGATTATATACTGGAGACAAGAAAATTGGATTCAAATACATATATGTTGAACTCAACGGTTTCATCGCAGATGATCAAGTCAGTTGCCGACTTGAATGGATTCCAATACGAAGATACATTGACCGGATTCAAATGGATAGGTAATAAGGCCATTGACTTGGAGAAAAAGGGGTTCAATGTTCCTTTTGCATACGAGGAGGCTATTGGATACATGTTTGATGTTGTTCACGATAAAGATGGAATAAGCGCTTTTGCGGTATTTGTTCAATTGTATCAGCATTGGCTTGATCAGGGCACAACTGTCATTGAAAGATTGACCAATGGGTTTGAAAAATACGGTTATTTCAAAGAATTCAATGGCTATTACATTGTTCCTGATTTGACCACAACGCTGAAGATATTTAACAATGTCATTAGAAAGTATACAAAAGAGGGACCATTCCCAAAGTTCATTAAACATTACAAAGTTGAGTCATGGAGAGATTTGACGATTGGATTCGACTCTTCCACACCGGATAACAAGCCAATTTTGCCAATTGACCCTTCTTCCCAAATGATTACAGCAATTTTGAAACCGATTGAACCGGAATCAGAATTAGAGTTTATAAGATTCACAGCTAGAGGATCAGGTACAGAACCTAAATTGAAAGTTTATATCGAGGGCAAAGCTTCAGATGAGGGTAGAGCTTACTATTTAGCCAAAGATGTCTGGATCACTTTGAGGAAAGAATGGTTCCAACCCGATGTATTCAATTTAGTTGAGAAATGCTAAGCCCAATTGAAAAGTCGTGTATGTGTTCTTTGTGTAATTTGTGTTTTTTTTTGGGAAAATCTTTTGGAAGAGAGAAGCAACAAAATTATATATATAGTTTGTGTTTTGAAACGTGATCAACAATTGAGGTTCTTATCACACAAGTTCACATCAATACAGGATCGATTTCATCTGTTTGAGATTTGGCTTTTTCTGTTTGCTTTCAATTGGATTTTTTTCTGTAGTAATAGTTAATTAGTTGATATTATTATTCCTGTTTTGAAATTGAATTTTTCGCAACACTATATCAAACAACTCAATTACAGGCATATACGCTATATGAGTTATGGCGTTGGATCCACAAGGGAAAAAAGATGATTTCCTGCTGTAAGTACCTTTACACAAATAAAAATGGCTACCCTTACAGATGTACTAACTTTGGAAAATTAAAGATCACATCAGTTATATCCCAAAACTCGAAAACAGATACTACGTGAAAGAGTGGTGAAAGTTTTAGGAGTAATAATAGCATTGGTGGTAATATGGCTTTTATTTTTTTCACACGAAGAAGATTATGACGATGAATTCGCGCCCGTTCCGCTGCCACCTGAAATGATAATCAAAGATGGATTAGGAAAGGATGATTTCGGATATTTCAAAGTTGACAAACACGGAGTAGTAATAGATGAAGAGGATTACTCTGAATTGACAGAGGAGCAAATTTTTGAAAAAACCATTGAGTACTATGATTTGAATTTAGTGTCTGGTAACAAGAGGGATCCGAAAAGTAGTGGTGATGTCGTTTTGATGTTGATACCGTTGAGAGATGCTGAATCTGTGTTACCATTGATGTTTAGAAATTTGATGAACTTGACTTATCATCATGAGTTGATAGATTTGGCTTTTTTGGTCAGTGATTGTTCAGATGGTGATCAAACATTGGAAGCTTTGTTTGATTATAGTGTTCATTTACAAAATGGAACATTGTTACAATATTTGGATGAAGAAAAAGAGTTGAAACTACAAGAGACAAGACAAGGCACACCTGATTTGTATTTGAAATATATGGATCAGTCTTATCAAGACCGTCTCAACAATGCCTTCAAACCGCCATACCATGAAAAGTATAATTCTCCATTCAGAAGTGTTCAAATATTTAAAAAGGACTTTGGGCAAATTATCGGTCAGGGTTTCAGTGACAGACATGATGTCAAAGTTCAAGGTATCAGACGTAAATTGATGGGTAGGGCGAGAAATTGGTTGTTAACAGCAGCTTTAAAGCCATATCATTCATGGGTCTATTGGAGAGATGCAGATATAGAGACTTCTCCTGGTGAAATCATTGAAGATTTGATGAAACATGGTCAATCATACGATGTCATTGTACCGAATGTTTGGAGACCTTTACCGACTTTTTTAAATAATGAACAGCCTTATGATTTAAACTCCTGGGTGGAAAGTGACCTGGCAATGGAATTGGCAAAGTCATTAAATGAAGACGATGTCATTGTGGAAGGTTATGCGGAATATCCTACATGGAGAGCACATTTGGCATATATCAGAGATATCAATGGTGACCCTGATGAAGTTGTCGAATTAGACGGTGTCGGTGGAGTTTCCATTTTGGCAAAGGCTAAGGTCTTTAGACATGGGACAATGTTCCCACTGTTTACGTTTATGAACCATGCGGAAACTGAGCTGTTTGGTAAATTGCTGAAAAAAATTGGGTTCAGAGTTGCCGGGTTGCCTCATTATACTGTGTGGCATGTGTATGAACCAAGTGATGATGATTTGAAAGAGATTGCAAAGCTAGAGAGGAAGAAGAGACGTGTCAAGAAGAGAAAGGGAGGGAGAAGAAGAAGAAGAAGAACATGATGATTATATTAAAGCATTAAAGAGAAGAAGAAGAAGAAGAACATGATGATTATATTAAAGCATTAAAGATATAGTTTTTCTATGTATTTATAATATTAAGATGTATATATTTTTGAACAAATGAGTACACTGTGAAACGGTTAGTGAATTATTTCGAGACCTTGTAAAGACTAAATTAACAATACAGCAACTGTGAAAGAAATGAATGAGAAAACAGCATTGTTTTTCATGCCTATACCGGCAACATTAGCTGACAACTTTGAACTTGATGAATTTTTAGTATGATTGTTTGAAGAAAATGAAGATGTTGATGATGCAGTAGATTTAACTGAACTTGTTGATCCACCATTCTGGGTGACGGAAGTGGTTGAATTGGCAAATGATGATGAATTGTGAACAATTGCTGTTGTTGTTGATGAAGATGATGATGATGATAAGTATGTAGTGGAACTGCTATTGTTATTGATAACGGTACTCGTTGCCGCAGCCATGGTTTCAAATTCAACATTGTTATAATTTTTATAACCGAATCCAATTCTTTGCCTTTCATAGTCAAACACGCTATAAACCGTTTTCAAAAACAACCCACCAAGGATCCATGAGCCGTCATTATCGACTTCCAAGCCTTGGAAATTAGAGACACAATACCCGTTATACTTTGACGATTTCGGATATGCAGTACCGATATAAGACGAGGAGTCAATGGTGAAATTCAAATCACCAATTTCTAAATCAATCAATTTCGTCTCGTTACAATAGATTGCGAAATTTGTGCCGTCAGATATGGAATTATTGAAGAAAGAGTGTAAAGTGGACGCGTCCTTTTTGTTCAATACCATGATTGTAGTACCGGAATCCACTATGGCCAATCTTGAGTCATTTGTGAGTTGGCCATCTATCTTTTGCTCATTTTGGAAAGTCACTTGATAATCATTGATGAAAACATTGGAGATTTCCATCTTCCAATAACTTTGATCGTTGTCGATGATATCAGTATATGAAATATTACCCTGATATAATTCAGGTATGATTTTCCCAACGGTGAAAAGACCATCGTAATTGGATGAGCCATTGTTCAACGTGACAGTGAAGAGTTCATCATCGATAGAGTCTGAATCGTACAACACTTCGATAAGGTTTTGCAACCCATTCAATGAAGTGTCGTCATTCGAAGGCAACCCGATAACTCCAGTGATATTATAATCTTCAAAGATATCAGGCACAGATTGAGCAACACCAATGTTGAAATGCTGTACCGATAATGCATCATTGATTGTTAAATTCACATCGGTAATGTACCCACTTGCAGTGCTTGAAGAATATGCCAAGTCAAAAGTTTGAGTCTGTGAAGTCGATGAAGATGGTGAATATAATTGCTTCCCATTGCAACCAGTTGAATTGCAACCTTCTCCATAAACCCACACGTAAGGGGACGCTGTATCTATCAAAAGTGGATATTTGGAATCATCAATAGTTACATCGAGATAAAATGCCTCATAATTTGTATCAGAACTTAACAAGAAGATCCCCGTGTCTAATGATATCGAGGTGTTTGTCGATGACACGGATGAGGCACCTTTGGAAACCAATTGTTGTGTCGTGAACTTGTTCCTGTTTTGTAACAGTGTGAATTCCTTTGGACAAGTCGCGAGTTTGGCAACTTTGTAAGTGGATTTCTCCTCGACAAATGACGCGGAACGTATTGGTTGTATTGCAACGGATTGTGAAATCCAAATTTGCAACGCTATGAGAATTATTATGATCATGGGATGTTTCTATAAATGCTTGTATATGTATATGAATGCCAAATTGTGTTCAAATGACAAGGGTATCTTCCATATGTACGCGATATGTGTATTGAATGCGATGAAAAGTACGTGCAAAAAAAAAATGTATGTATGCTAATCGATGAATGAAGATGAATTGGCAAGCGTTGCTCGGGGACTTTAATGGAAACTTGTTATGAATTGAGGCCCTTCTATCAATTATCGTCCTCGAAGCTTGGGGTTTTTGTTATGGTTTATAAGTAGTTTTGAGGTTTTGTTATTGTTATTGTTTGTTGTTTGGTGCAAAATGTTTCACGATTGTATTTTTCATGTATGTACAAGAAATCAAAACAAACAAACAAACAAAAACAAAACAAAAAACAACACCATTCGAACCAAGACAAATTGAGACATAAAAGTGGGCCAAGCAAGAACAATTGGGATCGTCAGAGGTTCCTGATAAGCCAGATATAATAACTTGCTGCATTTTTTGACACAGTACAGCCCCGCTCCATCTTACACACTATGCCATACACAACCCATCTATCTGTGTTACGCCCCCTATTCCTCCCTCGGCAGGTAGCACATACGAAACGAGAGAAAAATTACCCTTTTAGGAATCATCCTTGTAAAATTGATGATGATGGTTGGAACAAAGAGTACGTGAATAAGAATAGAAATAATAACAATAATATACATTAACAAGATACGAACAACCTCCGAGTTCATATACTCCAAAAAACACACCCCTTAGATATAAGCATCATCTTCTCATCACTTCTTCTGATATTGTTTTGTTTGTGTGGTCAATTCTTAGCAACTGATTCATAAGCAGGAGTTGTATTTTCATATTTTTTAGTGAAGAATTCCAAATGACGAGCATCCATGAATTTCATAATATCCTCTAAGAATTCTTTCAATACACCAATTGATTGTTGATCCATTGAAGTTTGTGCGATCAATCCAGGTAGTGATACAAATAATCGTAACAAATGTTCAGGACCATATATATCTGAGGGCTCTTTTGATTCATTCTGTTCAAGGGCCATGATATCCATATATTGTTGTCTCTCAAATTTGTACAATAAAATTGAAGGTAAGGCTCTGTTGAAATATATTTTCAATCCACTCAAAATCTCTTGTAGTATATCATTGTTAGCTTTATTCTTATATTTGGAATATTTCAGTAATGTGTCAGACACAGTAATCTTTGCAGGTAATGCAACCAACTGGTTTTCCTTTGTAACAAATTCCCAATCATCAACCAACAAGGATTTCAAATTATCAGGAATATAAATACTGATTTCTGGTCTTTTCAAAAATTCATCTTCTGTCTCCAATGAATTATGTTTCTTAGTCCTTTTACTTCCTGACCCCGGAGTATCTTCTGAATGTCTCTTTGAAGAAGAAGCAGAGGTTGATATCGACTGAGATGTCTTCAAAGCTGCAGTTTTCAACTCTTTTTGTAATTTCAAATTATCAATTGTCCAATTCATAACACGCGACTCATTCACCCATTCATCCCATGTTGCCTTCCACCCTTTATAATGGATGAAATAACCATACTGGTCGTGTAGGAATTCAGGCAAATTCGCCTCTTCTATCGTTTGAGGTTCACCTTTGTAAACTTCCACCGTGGATTTATTAGGTTCGTGAAGTTTGATTATTCTAGCTTCATATAACAATGGCCCGTGGTATGCAAGACACCTCGAGTTTAATTGGAAGTCTTCCATGGTCTTCATATCGCTTGAATATATATTATTAATTAGCAAACAATGAAGAATGACGACAAAAGTGGTGGTGGTGGTGATGATGATGATGATCTCGTTTTAAGTATTTTGTCTTTGATCAATTTTGTTGTTTTTTTTTCTTAAATTTTCTAATTTTTTTAGTTTCAATAATGTCTTTCTTTTCATATTTGTACAGTATTACTCTAGCTTTATATTGACAATAAGGGAAAGAATCGAGTAAAGAGCTTTTTGTAACTCCATATATGATCTCTTTGGGTTCCCCTCTAGACTCCTTTTTTTGCTTATCATGCTTATTGCTTCCGTTTTGCAGACTTCAACTTTCTACTCTCATCCTGTGATGGGCCCACCAGATTGTCTATCTCTTAATTATAGCCGCTATGAGAAATGAAAAGCTGACAATTTTGAATTTTGTCCTTTAACCAACAGCTCATGTCTCATCTTTCAGGTTTATCTTGTGTATTTCATATAGGTTGTTTTCTTTTAAAATCGAACTCGGTTATAAATCATATTGTTTTGGAAAAGGGCTCTATTCATTGAAGTAAAAAACCTGTTATGAAAGACTGCTTCTGAATCTCGGGGTATCCAACAGTATAACCAATAATAACAATCTACACAAAGTGTTCTAGGCCTGAGAAATCATTACAACTGGTTGTAAAAAGCAACACATGATTTGATTTCCCCTTCTACATCTCTCAATGGGATCTTGAAACAAGCTTATCTGTGGAGAGTTCAAATCTTGGGTAGACTTAAAACATCCTTTCAATATATCAAACTTAAAACAGTTCAAATTGGAAAAAAAATTACCTGAAAGGGAACAATCAATTGATGGCTGATACAAAAATATATGCGAGTACAAGCAGAAATTCGTTTTGATCTCTTATGATTTGTAAAACTACCTCACCTGTCTCATTACAAGAAGGTCATGGTTTTTAATATAAAAGGAGACAAGAATACCTATGAATGAGATAAAATAAAATCATCAACTATCAACAGTTAATAATAATCCAAAAAAATACACTCACTATTAAAATGCAACCATCAACTTTCACTTCAAACGCAGCTCCAAAGGACAACACTGACGGCTCAGACAACATGTGGATCGGTAGATGGTGGGCTCCAAACCATTGTGTTATCGCATAAGGTAACTTGATATGCTAGATGCTGCTGCTGCTTTCACATTCGTTTTTCTATTTTGCTGACTTGTGCTTGGCCAAACACATTGTCCCCTTTTTTTTTACCAATCTGAAAAAACCGGTTCGAATTTTATAACTACATTATTTTATATATGTCAATTTTAAAAATCAGACCAAAAACTGAATCAATGTAAGCAGCCTTGATCTCTGTTTTGTGATAATCTATTGGTTTCTTTCTTTATATTTGATTTCTCAAGTTGAACCACAAAACCAACTTTCTCTGTTTCAAAAAATCGTCTTCAAAAAATTACAAATCACAAAAGCTAACTACTTCTTCTATTTTACCTTCATCTTATGGGCAGAGATACTCACAACGATCCTTACATATCATTGATAAAGCCTGTCACCACTATCTGCTTGTGATGTGTGTGGGGTTGCAAACGTATTATTAACAAAGCTTGTAAAATTCATAGCTATAACCTACGTAAAACTTACTTAAGGTAATTTCCCAATTGTAATCAGATGTTGATATGAAACTGAAGTCTCATTTTAAACAATTAAAAGTCTATACAGGAACCGAGTTCATTATAAAGCAATAAAAACTAAAACTAGAAAAGTGATTTGATAAAAAAATAATATTAAAATAAAATAAAATAAACTAAATTGACCAAATTATAGATTTTTGATATATCGGATCATTCAAGATCTCGCAACTTCATCCCCAACCATTCGATATAAATAACAAAATTACAGCATGATACAAATGACAAAAGTAAACAAAACGGCATGATACAGCAGCAAAAACTTATAAAAAATAGTAAGTCAATATTGGATGAATGATATTGTTGGTGGGGGCAGAATAAATATGATGATGCAATTGAAATGAAGAATGGAAAAAATGAAAACAAACATAAACTCAATATTAAAAAGAAAAATTAACAACAAAAGCAAACCCATTTTTTGAGAAACCCTTTGTTCTCATCATTATCATCACTCAACACATAAATCTCACCACGATCATTAACAGGTCTAAGCCCATGTCTATCCAATTGTTGTTGTCTTAAATCTGAACCGCCTCCAATAACTCTTGAAGTATGAGTATTATTCTGATATGATGACGAAGAGTTTATGAAATATTTCCCCTGTGGCTGTTGCTGTTGCAGTTTTTGTTGTTGTTGTATTTGGTATTGTTGACCTGCAGTTTTTTGGTGATCATTTGATGCACGATGTTGATTTAATTTTTGATTTGTATTATTATTATTATTATTATTACTTCCATAGCCATGCAAGTTTGTCTTTTTATTTTTGGCCCAATCCCATCCTTTTCCTTCGTTCAAGTTCATCCAATCGTAAATTCCATCATCTGTAGTACCAATAGAAGTTAAGATATCATCCATTAATCCAACTAAATAATCATAATTTGGATCTTCATCAAATTTCAAATTACGCACATATCTCATATACTCTTGGAATTGAACGGGTAAATTATAACACAACTCATCCAATGGAGTTGTTTGCTTCTTTTCACCAATTTTCTCATATTTCAACTTGTTATTTGGAGCTTTTAAACCTTGCCATGGTAATTCACCTTTAGAGAAATATAAAAAAACGTGTCCTAAACTTTCCAAATCATCACGTCTGGATTGTTCTCTACCCAAATGTGTATTGATTGACATATAACGCAGAGTCCCACTCAATGATTTCCTCTCTCTGTAAGGAATATGCTGTTTGGTAATTGGATTTCTATATTGTTTAATCATACCATAATCAACAAGATAAATAATATTTGAATCCAATCCAATTAAAAAATTATCAGGTTTGACATCTCTATATATTAAATCATTTGAATGAACAAATTCCACTCTTCTGATCATTTGTTTAGCCACTTGTGATACTGTTTTAACAGAGAATTTTCTCCCGCACCAGTCAAATAAATCTTCTAATGAAGGTCCTAATAATTGTATGATCAATATACTGTAATAACCTTCTTGACCATAATAATACACTTTAGGTATGCCCTCGACACTAACGTTTGATCCATTGGATGTGGACTTGTTTCTTAGTATACTGTTAACAGAGGAATTTAAAATCTTGTAAGCTCTAAATTCATCTTTCAATTGAGGAGCTTCAGATTTTCGTGATTCAAACTTGATAGCAACGGGATGATTATCCCTCGATAAATCGTATCCTTTAAATATTATTCCAAATGAGCCTTCGCCAATTTTTTCATCAATTTTGAAATGGGAAGCTATTATATTATTATTGTTGTTTCTACTAGCAGTTCCCTGTGACATCGTAAATGTGTAATAAATCTTGAGTCTATTATTCTTGTTATTGTTGGCTTCCAATCGGCCTCTTGTGGTGGGTCAATTACCAACTATTACGATCTAAAAAGCCAATAGCGCTTGATACTATTGCAATGAAATTGTCTATAAGAAGCTTCCAGTAAAACCGTTGCTTTTCACTAGAATTTTTTGTTTCTCCCGTGTGATTAATGTTAAATTCTCAAGTCTTGTATGATTCAACTCTTGGCATCAAGAGAATGCTGGATGATAGCGGTATATAGATATATTAGATCTCTAGGTGTGTTATATATCAATGATTGATTATATATGAAATGCAAACAAGAACTCAATCGAATGTACACTGATAAACCAAATTCAAAATAACAAAAGAACCCAAACAAACAAAACACACGCACAAAAACAAAATTTTGTTTGGCATTATTTTGATTTTATGATAACGACTATTTTCTCTCTATATATTTATTTAGTGCATGGCAAGATCTACAGATCTACTACCAACTACAACTTGGATTTGCTCAAGATGTTGACTAACTTGCCACCTTGTTGCTTCAAGACACCGGCTTTGATCAACGAATTGGTCAAGTCGCCGATCAAATCCTCAGCATCTTCAATACCAATACACAATCTGATCAAATCCTCTGGAAATTCTCTCAGAGCTCTAACTTTCGGATCGATCGAAGCGTGTGACATCAAACATGGCATTGATATCAATGAATTGACACAACCAAACGATACAGTGATACCGTAAATATCACAACCTTCCACAACTTGTTCACTGATCAGAACTGAACCAGTTTCGAAACTTAAGACTGCACCTGGACCTTTTGCATATGATTTATGTAAATCATATTGAGGATGATTTTTCAAACCTGGGTATCTAACTTTCAAACCAACAGATTCTAAGAAATGGGCAATTTTGATGGCATTTTCTTGTTGTTTCAAAATTCTTATAGATAAAGTTTTCAAACCTCTTATCAATAACCAACAATCAAATGGAGCCAAACCGGCACCAGTAGAATTGATTGCAAAATAAATTCCATCGGCCAATTTCTTTGATCTTGTAGCAATGACACCAGCCATGAGATCATGATGTCCGTTCAAATATTTTGTTGCAGACTCGTATTGGATATCAACACCTAAATCCAATGGGGTCATCAATATAGGGGACATCATGGTATTATCAAACACTACGACACAATCAGGGTTGACCTTATGAGCATGATCAGCAATTGCCTTGACGTCGACTACTTTGATCAATGGATTGGTAGGACTTTCCAAGAAAACCATCTTAGTCTTGCTTGTGATCTTTGAAGTTATCAAGGCAAGATTTGTTGTATCATATTGACCTACTTTTAAAAACCCATTTCTGTTGAACAATGTCAATAATCTATCAGTACCACCGTATAAATCATCACCAGCGATAACTTCATCACCAGCTTTTAAAATCTTACAGATCACATCTAAAGCAGTCATTCCTGATGAAACGGCAAATGAATAATCAGCCTTCATGATCTTGCTCAAATGGTTTTGTAAAGCTGTTCTTGTTGGATTACCAGATCTTGTATAATCATATTCACCCATATGGGATAAAGAAGTCTGTTTGAAAGTTGCAGATTGATATAACGGGACGATAGAAGAGTTGTACCCATCCTCGTGTTTGGTACGGACTATCTCTGTCTCCAAGCTGTATTTGGTATATTTATCTGACATCTTGTATAGTAGTATCTGTCTCTGTATCTAATAAAAAGTATGAAATGACTCTTTTCCCATCCACAAAACTTTTTTTCACTTTTTTCCAGTTTCTCCTCTCGCATAAAATTCATTCAGCACCCGTCTGTGTAAGTAACAACTACAAAACAGCCCACCACAGTTTATTCCAGATTCAATTACTATATAAATGGGTGTTGAGTACGTCACACTTCATTTATGAAAGTATTGCAGGGGCAGTAGCTCTTTTGTCTCGAATTCTGAATACCTTAATTGCAAAATTCATCTTCTTTTCGTATAATAATACACTTATGGTTCATCAGTAACTATATAGATAAGAACATCTTCTTCAACTTTGCTACTGTTATTAAATCAATGCTACTGTTGCTGACTCAAGCTTTCTGCTATGGGAGGAAATCCTCTTGGTCACTTACTCTCCTACATCAATATCAACATCTCTTGTAAGTCTGATACCGCCCCTTTATTTCCTGTTTGGGACTGCCAGTTGTTGAACCAAACAAAAAATCGCTAAATCAAATAAAAAATTGTTTAAACAACGAAATAAACTTCAAGTGTTATTACCCCATCCGTCATCATGTTGAGACAATTCATCAGATCCAGAGCATCTGTCAAGCCTTTTGTAAACCAGTCTCGTTCATCTGCCATTGTTGCTGTTCACAGAGATACCAAATTGAACAATCCAAGTATCCCATTTGAATTCACAAAGGAGAATTTGGAAAGGGCTAACAAGGAAATTAGCAAATATCCACCACAGTATAAAAAAGCTCTGGTTATGGGTTTGTTAGACATTGGACAACGTCAATTGGGTTATACTTCAATCAGTGTGATGAATTATGTTGCAAAGCTTTTGGAAATGCCTCCAATGAGAGTTTACGAAGTTGCAACTTTTTACACCATGTACATGAGACAACCAGTTGGTAAATATAATGTACAAATATGTACTACCACCCCATGTCAATTATGTGGGTCTGATTCCATTGTTGAACTGGTCAAAAAAACCTTGGGTATTAAAGTTGGTGAAACCACCACTGATGGTTTATTTACCTTACAAGAAGTTGAATGTGCTGGAGCTTGTGTCAATGGTCCTGTTGTTGCCATCAACGATGATTATTATGAAGATTTAACCTCAGAAAAGATAACTGAGATATTGCAACTCCTTAAAGATGGAAAGCCACTTCCTCAACATGGACCTCTTTCAAACAGAGATAGCTGTGAACCATTTAGTGGTCAAAAGACATTGCTTTCCAAGGAACCATTTGACGTTAGCAAAGTCACAAGAAGTGACTTGTGATTATTTAATTAATTATTTATCTATTTATCTATTTATTTATTTATTCGATCATTTGAGATCTATTTATTATTTATTACTATATTATTTAAAATTATTTATCTGTTGAATTTTACAAAAACTTTATAAATGAACTGGTGTCAAACCTTCTCCACCGTCAATAACGACGTTTATAATATTATCTTGACATGATTCCGAACTGAGAATTCTATTGTCCAATGTCGATGAACCGATATGAGGAGACATACTAATATCATACCTCTTTGCAATTTCAGGATTAACACTTGGCTCATTCTCGAAAACGTCCAAGCCGGCAAATGCAACTTTACCATTTTGTAACAGTTCAAGTAAATCCTTTTCATTGATAGTGGCACCACGTCCAATATTAACGACACGAACTCCATCTTTGCATCTGGATAACGTGTCCTTGTTCAACATGTGCTTGGTTTGAGCATTCAATGGTACACAGAAGATCAAGACATCTGACACTGGTAATAATGATTCAAAATTATCATGATATGTCAATTTAACATTACCAAGTCTTGATTTCTCAAGCAACGTCAACGGCTTCCTCTTACAGTAATGAACATCCATCCCTAAAACACTCAATCTCTTCAGTAATTCTTGGCCAATACCACCAAGACCAACTATACCAGCTACATGACCTCTGGGAGTTCTAACAATCTTGTTCCCCACCTGGTCCCCCAACACAAACGGTTGATTATAATCGGCTTCAATTGGGAACCCAGTAGTATTATCGATATTGGTACTAGCTGCTAATAATCTCGAATGGCTAGTACTAGAAGTCAAACGTAACGTTCTTTCGAAAAATGAATAATGCCTAAAACAGTTTAAAACGTGGTATAATGCAGTATCAGCAACTTGATCCGATGCCAATGCTGGAGTATTACAAAAGACTATCCCACGGTCTTTGAATGCTTGGACGTCATATCTATCATATCCAATTGAACAAATTGAGATCACTTTTAACGAAGTTGGGAATTGAGATACAAATTCTTTATCAAATGTAATTGGAACATTACCCTTGGCAGACTATTTCAAATTGGTTAATATTTATTGGCAATTTCAAAATGTCAAAGTTCTTCAACGGTACTTACAAAGAAACCACCTTGTGCTACCCATATACCACTTATATCATTCAATGTAGTTTTCAAATCGTGTAAAAATGACTCTCTTGAATCAAATTTATAAATGACCGGTTCAACCAATTTACTGAACTTCTCGAAATGCTCTGACTCGGTGATAGCTCTCCCCAATACCAATACTCTTGGCTTTGTCATGATGTCTCTTAAAGAACAGTCAATTGATCCTAACCTTCTGTGTATGTATCTATCTATCTATTACAATCTATCTGGCCTAACTGTGGATGTTTTCCAAAGGTGAAAAGATTGCGGCTAATTGTGGTAATTGATATCCGAGACAACTGGGGCTGTTTTTTCGGTTGTCCAGCTTAGAACCGCACAGATTGATAAGGATAAGAGTCATTGATCAACAACTGGCTTAGACACCGGCAACGAGTTTCAGTTTACCATGGTATTATTGAAAAACTGTGGCTGTTTCTGTCTGGATTTTTGGTTCGCGTTATGTGTATCATTCTTCAATGTACCATTTCTAAAG
Source organism: Nakazawaea holstii (assembly GCA_003706265.2). Taxonomy (NCBI): domain Eukaryota; kingdom Fungi; phylum Ascomycota; class Pichiomycetes; order Alaninales; family Pachysolenaceae; genus Nakazawaea; species Nakazawaea holstii. The sequence goes on along the minus strand of PPKU02000100.1, from coordinate 24,898 downwards.
CACAAGGTTCAGTTGCTGAATACACCTGCTTGGCGATGGGCCCTTTTCCTTTTCCTTTGCCATTTGACGATTTGATGAGCGCAGAACGGAAAAAAAAAAGTGCCTCGTGTGGATTTTTTTTTTGGATTTTTTTGGATTTTCTTGATTTTTTATCTGATTTTTATTTCCCATCATGTAGCCGAGCTTTTTGACTACTAATATAAATACCTTTCTTTGCTCATTTACATTGAACAAAATTGGCAAAAAATTCATCAAATTCCATTTTGCAAAAATGTCAGTCCCTCAAAAGCAAAAAGTTTTAACCCTTGGAGGAACAGATTTCCTCAAGGATAATAAAACGTTTATCGAATTTTGTCAATTGTTCGAAGTGTTGAATTATCAACCAAAGGATGCCGATGAATTGAAATTAGCATTCCAAAATGAACTTTCAGATGTCTCAGCTATATTCAACGTTATGCATGGGATTTGGACTTATGGTAGTCCAAATGGATTCATTGACTCATTTCCTGAAAGTTTGAAAGTTTTCACTTTCCCATGGGTAGGGCATGATAGTCTTGATGGGGAAGGACTTAGAGCCAAGGGTATTACTCTTTGTAACGTTGGTGCCATTAGTGCTCCTCATGTGGCAGATATGGCTTTATATTTGGTCTTATCAGCTTACAGATTATATCCAATATTGGAAGCAAATTTCAGAGAAACTGGTAACATGACTGAAGCCAGATCATTTATCGGTGGTACTGAATTTGCACCAGATGGTATTCCAAATAAGCCAACGACTAAGAAACCAGTTACCAAGTTAACAATAGGTGGTAAGTTGATGAGCTCTCCACAAGGCCACACAGTGGGAATTGTCGGATTAGGTTCCATTGGTAAGGAAATTGCAAAGAGATTATGGGCTATAGGGATGAATATCCAATACACCAAGAGAGTTAAATTAACTGAAGAAGAAGAGTCAAAATTACCATATGAAGCCAAGTTCTTTGCTAGCTTTGACGAAATGGTTCCAAATTGTGATTTGATCGTATTTGCCGTACCACATTCACCAGGAACGACCCATTTGATCAATGCTGATTCGATTAAATTAGTCAAGCCAGGTGTTCGTATTGTCAACATTGGTAGAGGCTCTGCTATTGACGAAGAGGTGTTGTTGAAACTGTTAGATGATGGAACTGTTACCAGTGCTGGATTGGATGTTTTCCAAAATGAACCAAATATTGACAAGAGGTTTTTGAAAAGATGGGACGTTGTTTTAACTCCACATATTGGATCTTCAACCACTGATAACACCATTCAAGCTCATGAGATTAGCATGGAAAATATCAAGAATATTTTATTGGAAAATGGTCCGGGAATTTATCCAGTGAATTAAAAAGTTGGGTGATAAGCACACACATACAACACACACAAAAAGAAAATAATAATATTTATAGATCAGATTAGATAGGTTCTAATCCACACATATTTCTGCGATCATTTATGTAAGTTTCGTAAAATGCATTCCACTTCTCCGCCAGATATTCATCTTCAATTATCGTCGGCAATATATAATCTTTCACATCATCTTGCTTTGAATTGTATTCTTTATACTCTTGCAACCTCTTCACATCAGTTTTACCCAACACCTTAAACTGTGCAAAGTCATTGGGGAGTTCGTGACTATACCATGGTTTCGAGATGGGATAATCACTAAAATGGGCCAATGAAACATCATCAAGCGTCAAAGAGTCTGACCAATACCCCTTTGATCTCGATTCCGATGAGAGTTTGTTGGAAACGACATAGGGCAAGTCCTGAGGCTCAGACAACACAATATTATGATTACTCTTTCGAAGTTCTCCTGTTAAAAATCCATATTTATGGTGAGAAATTATCAAGACATCAGGAATTAAGTTCAAGAATTCATGTTCTAATGGGATCGGCCTATTCAGAATAACATCAACGTTGTAAAGCTTATTGATGATATCCATATCATACTCGTTTTTCCTTTTCCGCTTTGTCAATTTGATCAATTTTTTAAACTCGGTCATTGAGGGCTTTATCACCATGATTTGATTTTCAAAAGTGAATCCCTCTGTTATAGTTAACTCAGGTGAAGTGTTATAAAGAGTCAGTAAAAATTCCAGAGTGTTCTTGCCCTCTTTAAGCAGAGATTTAACAACTTGATTAATCTGCAATTTTTCCTCAGTGGTTCTAATTTTGAAAGAATCTGGTGGATCGTAATTTTTGGATTTGTAAAAATTTGCAATTGAATCATAAGCAGCTGGCATTGCAATCTTGCACTCTGGTAAGAAAAATAACTCATCCATTGGTTTAAGAATTCTTGCATCGCTATCGAAATAAATCACCCTTTTGTATTGTAACAATTTGAAAACGTGAAATTTTGTAAATGATTCGTCCCATGTTGTTGATTCACTTTTATATCTCAATGGTTCCACTGTATGAACCTTTATATTATTCGTCTTTACATTTTGGCGAAACAATTGAGTCTGTGCTGAATTTTCATCAATTTCAATCTCATCAGAGATCAATAACACCAAGTCGGCATTTGTCTCGAATTTTCGCAAGTCTATAAAATTTATAATACATCCACAGAGATAATCCCAATCGGTAGCATACTGTACATAGGCATAATCGGTCCACTGAATACTTCCATGAGACTTAATATACTCATATGAAGCAAGGTTATCTTGATATGGAATATACTTGATTGTAGCCTTTTCATATAAAATTGATGAAGATGAAATCAACGATGAATCTATTCGTCTCTTGTCGGCACTGAAAAATTTGGTCAATTGGACAAAAGCTAGAAATAGTGCAACCACTATAGTCAAATCCTTCAATTTCTTACTTCTTAGTGACATTTATAAAACGAGTCATCACTTTGTCGTTAGTATTGTAATGTACTGTATTGGCTGATGATATATGCTCTATTCGTAACATCAAAAAAAACGTTCTCAGATTTTAACACAAGGAACAAAATTTGGTGGAGAATTGCGATATGTAGTATAATCATCACTTTAACTGGCATCCACCGCCCACGATAAAGAGTATGATAGTAGAAATTATCTATCTCTCAAGAACATCTCCTGATTATCTTGTGTAACGTTGTGTCTTGCAGATAATGGTACTCGGATATAAAATGGGTACATCATCTCCAAGAGTCCAATGGTGGGGAAATTGTTTAATCATTTGTTTTTTTTCCTTGTGCACAAAAGTACTATATAAAGGGTTTATCCCAGGGTTGAATATAGGCATTGAGTAACAAAGTCAACATAACAAGATCAAAATGTCACACTTAAACCCACAAGAATTATTACATCAAAGTAAGGAACTCGATATCCCACTGGTTTATCTTTCAAAGATTTCAGAAAGAGGTTATAATACAATTGTCACATTGAAAAAATTTGTGGAGAATGAGTGTATTCCAAATGATTCACATTACTTGGAAGAGATTGAATCTAATGGCAAGGAAAGATGGGACCGTATTCCTGCAGTGATTGAGCCATTGAAAAAAAGGGCAAAGGAATTGGGATTGTGGAATCTATTCTTGACCCATCAGGCTTCAAATGAATCGTCTCCTAATTATACGAATTTGGAATACGCAATGATGGCAAGAAACTTGGGAAGATCATTTGTAGCTCCAGAAGTCACCAATACTCTGGCACCGGATACTGGGAACATGGAGATTTTGAACAAGTTTGGTAACGAGAAGCAAAAGAATAAATGGTTGAAACCTTTGCTCAAGGGTGAGGTAAGATCGGCCTTTCTGATGACTGAAAGAAATTTCTCATCTTCCAATCTGTTGAATATAGCAACTTCTGCCGAGCAAAAAAATGGCAAGTTTATCATCAATGGTGCCAAATGGTTCATATCAGGTGCCGGTGACCCACGTTGTAAAGTTTGGTTAGCAATGGTGAAAACCGATCCACATGATAAGAATCCAAATCTGTATCAAAGGCACACTATGGTGGTTATTGATGTAGATGAGGCTTTGAAATCGGGCAAGGCTTTTAAAAAGAGACCATTGCAAGTGTATGGGATCGATGATCTGCCACATGGGCATTTGGAACTTGAATTTCAAAATTACGAGTTACCAATCAATGAAGAAACTGTGTTGGGTGGTATTGGAGATGGTTTTAAAATAATTCAATCACGATTAGGACCAGGTAGATTGCATCATACAATGAGATTATTAGGGGTTGGTAAAGAGTCGTATTTGTACATTTTGGAAAGAGCCGCGAAGAGAAAGATTTATGATAGTTATTTAAAAGATTTACCAGTTTTCCAAACTGATTTGGCAAAGTTTAAAATCAATTTGAGGAATTGTGAAAACTTGTGTTATCATGCGGCATACAACTTGGATTTAAACTTGAACAATGCGAAAGCGACAATTGAAGAAATTTCCATGGCCAAGATATATATACCTAAACACATTTTGGATTTACTCGATTGGGGGATACAGATGTTTGGCGCTGAAGGTGTCAGTCAAGATACTCCATTGGCAAGGATGTGGATGCAATCTAGAACTTTGAGAATTGCAGATGGACCAGATGAAGTTCATCTTGCTCAATTGGGTAAAAATGAAGTGAAGAGATTGGAAAAAATTGATCAATATTTTACCAATATGAGAAACAAGAGAAGTACAAAGTTATGAAGCAAGAAATAAAAAAAAAATTAGGTATAGTTATTGTACATTGAATTGTGGGTTTTTTCTATCTTATAGCAAAAATTAATATAAATCACTCTTATGGAATTCACTTGTCAAACCAAATTTATCCATCTCTTTTGAAATTTTTTGTTCTCTCTTTATCCTCTCTTCATTCTTCAGATTGAAATATGATTGTGCTTCTTTGAAATCGATTCTTTTATAACTCAGTAATGGTAAATCTTCCTTATCAATATCCAATTCACCCATCATGACAACATTTTCTCCTCTTATCAAGAAAATCTCATGGTAACATTCAGCATATTCTTGATTTGGTAAATAAATTCTCTCTGTAGTATCTTGCAAGACTAAATTGGCTAAAATTGACACAGGGAAATCATTCAGTTAATACAAAAATTCATTCTTCCAAGGGTTTATCTCATGATGATAATGATGAAAACTTACCATATTGATCAAATGTTCTTAATATTCCAAACAAATTTCTTCCATCTCTCAATAATACGGTCACCTTCCTATCCACCGATCCTACTATAGCAGCAGCCGTGGTGAACGCATATGACTCGAGATAAAGATCCTCCTGATTACTGTCTGTTGTTGATGACATTCTCTTTGTATTATAATGCTCTCTCTCTCTGTCTCCCGTCTTTTTGCTTTTGTTCATTTTTTTGAATATTTTTACTATTGTAAATTGATCATACGAGAAACGACCTTTTTCCTCTCTTTTGTACTGAGAAAATTTTGTGCAAAGAGAAAAAAAAATTTAAAATTTTTATAAAAATTTATCACAGAGAAGAGATCATTATATACAGATAAATTCCATTCAACATGCCATCTAGAAATTCAGTCAACAAACCAAAGGACAACATATTGCGTAATAAGAGAGCATCCTCATTGGGACAAAAGAGAGCATCTATTAGGGCCAAGGGTAACTCCTTATCCACCCTGCACATTCAAGCATCACCATCATCATTAGCCTATTCACTTTATAACAATAAGACAAAATCAAAGACACCGGTAACGACACAAACATTATCAGCAAAGAGATTACTGAAGATAGAGAGAAATAAGAAATACGTTGAGGCTAGAAATGCTACTAAGAAATCATTACTGCTGGCTAAGAAAGATGTTGATATGGAGATTGACAATGATGATGAACAAGATAAGATAAATAAAGTCACCATTGTTAGAAATGCTTTATGGAGCGTAGTTGAAAATGGTATAACAGCTAATTTACCAACGGGTAATGGTACAACTTTGGGGGGTCCTTCATTTTAGGTGTTTGTTTTTTCATTTCGGTATTTATATGTTGTGCAACTTTATTCAAAATTCATCAAATATTTTTTATCTATAAAATTATACTATAATCATTGTAATATATGAAGTTGATTGAAACATGCAAAGATTGTCTGGTCGAATCATTTTTTTTCCCTCTCCTGTAATCCAGTTTTAATGGCAATAATAATTCTTATCATTGTATAATCCTTTACTTTCCAAACTATCTTTTACTCTAGTTCTTAACAATTCAATCATTGCAGCAGGACTTTCAGCTTTGAAAACTGCAGTACCAGCAACAATGACATTGGCACCAGCATCTGCTGCTGCAGGAATTGTCTCCTTACCTAATCCACCATCGACTTGAATGTTCAAATCTGGATATTTAGATCTCAAAGATTCAACTTTTGGCATCATCTCTGGTTGAAATTTTTGTCCACCGAAACCAGGCTCGACAGTCATCACCAAAACCATATCGAGATATTCAATGATTGGATACAACACATCAACTGGAGTTCCAGGCTTTATCAGACAAGCCAGTTTTAAACCATGTTTCTTAATCAATTTAACAAGGTCCAAGTGATTAGTAGTGGCTTCATAATGAAATGTATATTGATCTCCTCCAGCCTTGGCAATTTCAGGAACCCATTGTTCTGGGTTTGACACCATCATATGACAATCGAAGAAGCTAGGACTCTTACCGTCTTTCCCACCTCTTGGTAATTCCTTTCTCAATGATGATATAACTGGAGCACCTAAAGTTATATTAGGAACGAAATGACCATCCATCACATCGATATGAATCCAATCGGAGTTGGCATCGAACACTTTGTGACAGTCGCATCCCAAGTTTGCGAAATCCAGGGATAATATAGATGGAGCTATTATCGGTCTAACCATATTGTACTTGTTCTTGTTAATATCTGTTGCTGCGAATTTTGTCGTCTTCTTTTGTTCTTTTTGTTCTTTTTGTTGTGTTTTTTATTTTCTTTTTTTCTCTCGTTCCCATCACCTCCGAACTGGGGCTGTCCATGTCCTGTTATGAGAAACAATTATCAAAGATCTTATTATACAAACCTTTAAGCGTTATAATGATATCTGAACAAGAGTTATTGGATTCTTCACTTTTACACAGGTCATTGGATGCTACACCTGCAGTAGTCTCACACGCATCTGGCTCTTATATCTATTTGGAAGATGGACGCAAAATCCTTGATGGGTCTGGTGGAGCAGCAGTGATATCAGTTGGTCATGGTAATAAAGAGGTTATTGATAGTGTCACGAAGCAATTGAATAAAATCTCTTATGCATCTTCCACCGATTATACCACAGGGGTAGCAGAGGATTTGGCCAACGTGTTATTAGCAGATTACAAAGATGACTTGAGTAAAGTTTATTTTGCCAATTCTGGTAGTGAAGCCAATGAAGCAGCGATAAAACTGGTGACTCAATATTTCTTTGTTCAGGGGAAAGTTTCAAAGACTCATTTCATCTCCAGAAGGCAATCATATCATGGTAATTGCTTAGGTGGGATGTCGTTGAGTGGTCACGTGGCAAGAAGAGCACCTTTTGAAAAAATTATACCATCAAATTTCCATCAAGTGAGTCCAGCTTTTGAATTTAGATACAAGAAGGATAACGAGTCAACCGAGGATTATACAAATCGATTATGTGACGAATTGGAGAATGAAATCTTATCAATTGGTCCTGAAAACGTTGCTGCATTCTTTCTGGAGACAATTGTTGGAGCCACTACTGGCTGTGTTACAGCACCGGCTAACTATTTTAAAAAAATTCGTGAGATTTGTGACAAGTATGATGTTCTCCTAGTCTTGGATGAAGTCATGTGTGGTTCTGGAAGAACAGGTACTTTTTTCGCATGGGAACAAGAGGGTGTGATTCCTGATATCACAACATCAGGTAAGCTGTTAACAAGTGGGTATGGACCTTTATCGGCAGTGATTTTCAACAAAAAGATCACAGATGTTTTGAAAAAAGCTCCAAATTCAGCTTTCAATAGTGGACACACTTATCAATGTTACCCTTTGGCGTGTGCAGCTGGATTATCCGTTCAAAAAATCATCAAGAGAGATTTATTATTGAAAAACGTCATTGAAATGGGTGAATATTTATCTAGACAATTAAAATCAAAACTTTCCCATTACAAGATCGTTGGGGATGTAAGAGGCCGTGGTTTATTTTGGGGAGTGGAGTTTGTTAAGGATAAATCAACAAATCAGACATTTGATCATAATTTCGGTTCTGAAATACAACAAGCCATTCTTGCCAAGGACGTGGCTGTATATCCGGGCCATGGGACAGTGGATGGGTATTCTGGTGATCATATCATCATTGCTCCATCCTTTGATGCCACTAGGGAACTTATTGATGAGATCGTGGAAGTTGTATCTAGTGCTATTGAGACTTTTGCCAATTGATGATAGAGTGAAAATTTTTAGAGTGCAGTTTTCAAATTTTAATAAAGAATATGTAATTATTAATATTATAAATTTATAGAAGAAATTTAAAAAAGCGAATTAACAAACTGAATATTATACCAAAAAACAAGAACAGCAATAAAAGAACGACAAACTTAGTCAACAAGATAAAAATTATCTTTGTTTATAAAGCAGTCTTGATCTTTTGACCACCAGCAGCTGTGTGAATACTTGGGGATTGAACGGCTTCCAAAGCGGTATCGATTTCTCTGTTCTTGCTCAACTCTTTGTCACTGACATATGATGAGGTACTCTTGACCGGTTTGATTTCATCTTTTGACTCTTTTTCTATTCACATGTGATATATTAGTTAGCAATTGCCAATTAATGATACTATAGATCCAAAAGACGGACTGGTTTTTTTTATTACTTACTACTTCCTGAGAATGATTTGAAGAATTTGGAAAATATGCTCATTATTGATAGTTGTTAATTGTGAATATAGGGTAGTATAGCGTACAGTAGTTAATTGACTCAATACAGGGGAATAAGCTATTTATATAAATTGTCTTCAAAAAGGAAAAAAAACAAAATTCTTTTTCCAACTGATAAGAAATTGTTATCTCAACAGCCAGCCACACACGTCAAATACAACTTATACGAACCAGACAAGATTGAACAGTAGTTTTCTTGGCTGTACAATGTACTCTCCATCAATTGGAGGATACCAAGAGCCACAACAACATATAGCTAATCCACACCAACTTGCAAACAAAAGGCTGAACAAACACTCACTCACTTTTTTACACAATTTTTTTTTTTTTTTTTTGCTTCCATCCCATCAAACGGACTCAAAAAACCACACGCATACACACATGAAATCCATTTTGGGAAACACATTAACTAACTATACAGATCAAAACAAAGATGCAAGATGCAGGTAGACATGTAACGCAGAGCATATGTCATTCACCCGGTTATGTAAGCGATTTTAACTTCCCTTCGTTGCAGAATACATCTGTTCAACAACTCATCAAGTCAAGGTAGTCTCCGTACAAGATTTCATGCAGTACGTGATGAACAGAGAATATAGGATGTTCATAGATGCTGGTGTTGTAACTTTACAAGGTGTCCGAACTGGGTTTCAACTCAGTCAAGGAGTTATGCAAAACGTTTTATCAAATCAACTTTACTTCACTTTATCCAAAGAAAATGAGGCTTTAAATGAATCTGGTGGTTAAATTTTGATGGAACAGTCACGTTTTAAAAGTTCAAATAAAGTCCATGATAGTTTTCAGAATTACGTTGAGCACAGTAATGATGGTAGAATATTGAGCTTAAACTGGTTTATGATTTTAAATATTATGAGTGAGTTTGAATCGAAATTACATTGTTCCGTTCGCTGTGAGAACGGAGGAATACCTCAAGAATTTTAATTCTAAAAATCCAATTCCTTGACCGAACAAATCATGCGTGATACTCATTATTGTATCTTTGTCTAATTATACTTCATAGCTCAATTCAAACAATCATCAAATCGACAAAGTACTTCAAATCGACAAAGTACTATATTAAATTAAATAATTTTGTCTATGTGAACTTTCAATTTGAAATTTATTGAGGTCACCAGACAACCGTCCCGATTCTATTAATTGTCACATAAAATGTTCTCTTCTTCAAATCTGTTACTGGGGAAGGTCAGCCACATCACAACAGGATCAAAGAACAATTGAAAGAATTTGCAATACGTGATGTCATACATGGTACAAAACTTCTCAACTGTCAAACTGCTGATGCACTTTGAACAGGTTCAACAGGTTGGATCGGAAGGTATTGAAGCAACCAACAACAACACCAATAACAACAGGAGAGTACTATAGAATTTATCATCATAAGAACTGGACAATAATGGGAAATTTGTCCTTAGACTGAACGAAGTACTGGCAACAACAACAACAACTGCAACCTTGCAAAGGACAATTCATAGACTTAATCAACGATGTAGTTGATGAATTTCATGTGAAGGAAATATCAACCATGAGAGTAGATTGGACTTTGCCACGGACATGCCGAATATATGAAGAGTTGACGTAAGAGTTAGTTTGTATGGTAACATTGATAACTATGAAAAAAAAAAAAAATAGTCGAGCCGCCGCACAAAATTAAATGTTACACAAAGACAAATTATTTAAAGATTTTTATCATAATTTTAACGCTGAACTTTTAGTACTCTTCCTTATTGTTAACAACGCTTTTGCTATTAACTTTGCTATTTATCACAAAATGACTCACTTTTCTGAGACGTATGGACTACCATATCATCAAATGGAATTTTTAAATACAGATTGAATACTAACCTACAAAATAGCGGCATTGACATCGCCTCAGATTTCAAATATATCACTCCAAAACAATTCATCCCACCCTCATCAGAGCATGGTAGAGCTTGCAAGGTTGAACTCATTTTAAGCTTACATCAAAACAACTTTGAAAAGTTTAAAGACAGCTACATTAAAGCTGCGGCAGCTGATGTTGGTGATATTCATAACATAATCTTACACCATGCTTGTAAATTAAGCAGCTTGTCAATGATCGAAAGTATTTTAAAAAATGGATATGTGACCGACTTATATACTATTGACGCAAATGGATATACCGCGTTTCAATTCGCGAGCCAAAGATACGAAGTGGTCTTATTGTTATTGAAATATACAACCCTCAAAAAAATTTTACGCGCTAGTTCAATTAACAATATAAGATCACTTTTCAAAAGCGTTGAAGATATCGATCATTTTGCCAGGTTTCAATTAGTCACAAATTTACAAATCAGTGATATGGGAATCTTCAACCTCAACACAATTAAAAAGCTTTCTTGTTTGCAAACGTTAATTCTTGATAGATGTAATCTTGAAACGATGGACGGAATTTATCATCTCACGAACCTCAAAAACTTGAGTTTGCAAAACAACAAATTGGACAATATGAGCCCTCTTGAAGGCCTTGAAAATATTGTATATTTAAACCTTCACTCAAATGATATTGAACTAATCGATGGGTTGAGCCATATGGGCAACTTAAAAATTTTTGAGATTGGAAATAATAAACTCTTCTTTATCAGTGGAATTGATCATCAAGACAATTTAGAATATTTTTCAATTTCTGGAAACAGAGAATGGATAACAGGTATGGAAGGTTTGAATTGTTTGGTGAACCTCAAAGTTTTCATGTATTTGAATACTTATGTCAACTATGTCCCAAACATGCGGAGAATTGTGAACTTGAAAAAGTTAGGTATCCCTTTCAATAAGGAAATTGTGAACAATTTGAATAAAGAGGATTGGTACTTCATTGACAGACTTGAAAGTCTTGAAATCGGTCCATTAAAATTTCAATGGTTTGATGGTTTACCATTTCCTTTGAAATTTCAGAATTTAAAAGAAAGAGTTATTCTTGCTAGAGATTGGCAAAATATAAACTCTGAGGAACACGAACACCAGGAATAGTTCAACTTGAGATTCATTCAGATCTGAGGCATTTTTTTTGTTGGTGAGGTGGATAAGTTTTCCATCGTTTATATTTTGATAAGTTTAATAAAAAACACACACATTTTTTAATTTTATGTAAAAGATGTATTGTTGATTGAATCCTCTCATTATATGTTGCAAGCGAATCCTATATTGATAAGCTTTGCGTCTCTTGCCTTTTATATGATATGATTCGTTTGATGATTATGTTCGACTTATGGTTCTGGTGGAGGTTATTTTACTTGAGTTTCATCTACGATAATGTGATTTGGGATATAGTAGTGATGTTTGAATAACTGTGCGTAAATTCAACCATAATTCGATAAAGATCTCTCTAAATTTATTATCCCAGGGATTTTCCCTTTATATATATTTCCGGGCAATGTTAAGGAAAATCGAATGACGAAAGATCTTTTCACAAGGCATTGTTAGAGATCTTCCTCCCTTTCATAAAAACTTAACAGGGCCGTTCATTTGCCGGTGTCAACCTAATCCGTATATTAGCATAGGGCGAACCACTTAGGGATCTAGGAACAGGTATATTGGGCCTGGGAACTAGATTCTGACAGATTATATCTTTTTTCACTTTCAAAACAATAAAAGATCTCTTTTAAATATTCTGATAAGCGATAGTCCAATTCTCTTCAAATTCCTCTTGCCATCTTAATATGTCTTCAAAGACATGTCTGAAAAGGTTAACATGAAGGGAGAAACCAGAACAACTCCACATTCTCTAGCTCACATATAACATCTTCATTAGATAGTGAGCATTTAGTACTCAAAAAATGTTTTGCCGACATGTGATTATCAATTCCAGTATGATAGATGTATTTTTATAATGGCTGATGCAAATTTTGAGAATTTTCATTGGTAGACCAATGGTGCAGAATGGATTGATTGTCTCAGCTGAGATTACTGCTGTACTTTCGTCTGCTCGTCCAAGTTTTGATTGCCAGTTCCACATGAAATCACTAAGATTGTGACGAAAACAATGTAAGCCTCGCGACTTATATTTGCAACCCCACTGCATGTGACCTTTGCGATGCTGCAATACCAAAGAGTTTGGTACTCGTGTGATGCCTCTTGTATGACCAATTGATATAACCTCAACATTTGGCAGCTCTATCCAACACCTCCTCTTCAATGGCATTTTCGGTGACAAATATATTTACGTACAGTTGCCTTTTTCATCTGATTCTAGGTGCTTTATCCATCTCTTATAAATCGAACTGTGGGTCCAATTAAAATCGTAAAACACAACAACATTGGCACTTATTGAATTGATACCTAAACCTACCAGTTCTAGTCGTCAATATAAAATTGAACTTTTCAATGTTTTCAGCATTATTGTCATCAATTGTCACGGATTTCATGAGAAGTGAACCATCAATACGACAAATACACATTCTTAAAAGAAACAGCAATTTTACAAAATATTCAACATAAACATTGGTGATTTCCATCTTCCAATAATTTTGATCATTGTCGACGATATCAGTATATGAAGTATTACCCTGCTATAACTCCGGTATGATTTTCCCAACGGTAAAGAGCACATCGTAATTGGATGAGCCACTGTTCAACGTGACGGTGAAGAGTTCATCATCAATAGATTTAGAATCGTACAACACTTCGATGAGGTTTTGCAACCCATTTAATGAAGTATCATCATTTTAAGGCAAACCGATAACTCCAGTGATGTTATAATCTTCAAAGATATCAAGCACCGATTGAGCAACACCAATTTTGAGATGTTGTACCGATAATGCATCATTGATTGGTTAAATTCACATCGATAATGTATCCACTTGCAGTGCTTGAAGAATATGCCAAGTGTAAAGTTTGAGTCTCTGAAGTCGATGAAGATGGTGAGTGTAATTTCTTACCCTTACATCTCTTTCAGTTGAACCACCGGCAAGTGTTGCTTCCAAGTAAGGTAATAAGATCTTCAATCTGTTTCTCTTTTCAACCAATTTCTGAATTGAAACTAATCCCAAGACAGGTTGTAATAAAGACTTGATGATTGATTCGTCACAATCAACATCCAACAAAGCAGCAACAACTTAAGAGTTCTGGATGGATTGACTTGTTGAACGTATATTTCAATGATTTCAAACAATTGGTTCGTGTACAAATATAAAATCAAATCATGAACGGAACTGAAACGGCCACAAACAACAATCAATGGCAATTGATCATCCAATTTGGCCTCTTTTAAGAAATTCTTAAATTTCTCACCGTTATAAACGTTGTTATCTCTAACAACTCTTTCATTTTCTTTAACTTGGTTCAATCTTCAATCTTGGGATCTCATCCCTGTCAATAGTTTATTCAACATTGCCTTTTACCGGCATTGAAGTTTAATGCTCGTCTGTGGTAAATGGGGACCAGGATCTGCTCCCTCAAAATAGGAATTATTAGGCATTTTTCAAGTGCATCACAAGGTTTAATAATCTTGCTTTCCTTCTCTTTTACCAGCGACAGATCAATATCTTTTTCTAACAAGATCTTGCACCACTTTATTTGCATTTCAGTCAACTCCACTTATAAATGAATCTCTTTTTTAAATGAAAAAGGTGTTTCAACGTAGGCTTTGATACGACGCAAAAGAAAAGAAGACAAATTCTTGTGTAACTGTTAGACGACCAAGTCTTGATCAGAATTTTAATTCTCAAACCATTCGCCAAAAGTATTTACCAGAACGTCAGACATAAGAAATAAATTCAACAATGAGCACAGTTCATATAAGTTATTTCGCAACAATTAATATGTGTGAGCCAACAATTTCATCATATATCCTGAATGACCCAAGAATGATATACTTGTGAAGTCCCGCCCAATCCCTTTTCATCGGCTGATATACCACAGTTGAAATTGACTAGTTCAAACCCTGGAATTGGTAGTCTCTCAATGTATCGTGGACGAAATAAGGAGACTTCTCCAATAATGTAGTGTCTTCTTCAAACTCTTCAGCGTGGTCTAATTCCACATCTTCGTTCTTATCAGTTTAGTAACCAAAGTGTAACAAAATTATCAAGGTTAATATTGGCTTGAACTGGACGTCTTCATGGAACATAACTTGAGATAGTATTTTACGCTAAATTCGGCTTGTATTCCTCATCACTTGATTCGATACTTTCTTGATTCGATACCGCGTTCAATGTCGTTATTGATCTGTTTAACCTTTGATTACTTTTTCAATTTAGAATTTCTTCATTTTTTTTCCTTGTTTAACAACAGTGACATCATTGAGTTTCAAAATCTTGACCGTACTTTGCAATTAAAATTTTTAAATGTACGACGGACGGGTATTGCTGGATTACCAGAAATAGTGATACTCGCATATTCTCGTCGCATCTTGCGTGAAATAGATGAAAAGAATTGGAGATCTATCAATGGCCCAGTAAGGGCTGAAGTTGTAGAAGTTGAACTTTCTTGGTCTTTATATGAGACAATTCAAGTGAAATTGGCAATGTTGAAACACGGAAGCTTCTCGATGTATAAATAAAGAGTAGGATCTTGAATTCCGATAAGCCTGTAGCTGTTTCTGTGGTCCTAATGGCTGCTCTTGTTTTACTGTTACGTTCACTTGCCATGGCGACAAATCCTCATGCGATTGAGATCACGCTGCAGACTGTCTCTATCAATTTCGTGGAGACAAAATTTAATCAACTTTTATTTGCGAAACCGTCAGTGGTTCAATTTTATGGACTTTTCTTTTGATACCATTACTCAATGTATTTTCTGTATTTTCAAATATATAAAATTTCCAAAATGAACAGATCATAATTTTCAAACCAGCACAATGTGGTATTTAAACGATGCCTCCTAATGAATTCTTTAATCTGTTTTTTGAACGTTAAAAGAAGAACTTGCACATAAACTATCTAAGCTCACCATGTTACTGACCTTCTTATCTTTACCTTTTGAGGTTATAATGTTGATCTTGAATCGACTCACAAGTGTAGACGATATGATGAACGTGGTTTTAGCCTTTCCAGCGTTGCAACCTGTACTCAACAGGAAAATTTACAGAAATTTACTGATTTACAATGGTAAGAATCTGGACCGCCCATTGGTACATGATAGACTGTTGAAAAATTGGCTGCAGATTCGGATTGTAGATGGAAATTGTTCTGAACCGATAAAAGAGCTCATCAACAGTATATTGTTGAGAAATGAAGAAGGAAACCGTTTAGATGGCAAAATATTCGACTCGTTTTTGAATTTTACCAAGCTGAATATGTTCTATCTACTACATATAGAAACACTTCAAATCAATCATTTTAACCTGGCAAAATCATCTCAGAAGTTTGTTATTCCTAAAAGTTTGGGAAATTTGAAAGTTTTGAGACTTGAGAACAATCATTTGACAGTGGTGCCAGATATCAGCCATCTACAAAAGTTACACACTTTGTACCTTGTAACTAATAGATTGACCTCATTAGACTCACTTCCACAATTGCCTAAGTTGGAAATCTTGGATATATCAAATAACCCTTTGGTGTTGTTAGATGATAATTTAGAAAAGGTGAACAATTTGAAAGTTTTGAGAGCTTCAGGTTGCTTTCTATATAATATTAATGGGGTAATCCACTTGGAAAACTTAGAAGCTTTGAATTTGTCAAACAATCTCGCTTTATCCGTCAATCAAGGAGCTATTAGAAAGCTTGTCAAATTGAAACTGTTAAGCTTACAAGATTGTCTGCCAACAAAAATTGAGAGTTTGAGTCAATTGAAATATTTGGAGGTTCTACAATTGCAAGGAAACAAAACACCCAGCACAGAGAAGTTTTGGGAGTTGACCAAGCTCAGATATTTGGGATTGAGTGATCATCGCAACATTAAAATTCCAAATAATCTCGAAGAACTTCAAACTGTGGAAGTTGAACCTTTGGTGGGTACTGGGGTAACTCAAATGGAGAACACTGAAAATCTTTATTTAGAGATGATTAGACTGGATGGTATAAATGAAACTTCCTGGTTATCTGGTACAATTGAAGTTTTGGATCTCAGCAGCTGTCCTCGTATATCGGGGACTTCAAATTCAAAGAATAAACCTAAATCAAAAAGGCTCACTTTGGAGAAGAGGGCAATCAAAGAGATTCCAGATTTGGATGAATACGCGAGTCTAGAAACCTTGGAATTAACTTTTTGCCCCATTACGAAGTTGGAGAAGATTGATAATATGAAATCTTTGAAAAGGTTAAGTTTGCATAGAACTCTTGTTTCCAAGTTGGAGAATCTTGATGGACTAAAGAATTTGACTTCATTACAAATTTATGACCTGGAACACTTAACGAGAATTGAAGGTTTGGAAAATTTGACAAATTTGAAACTTTTGCATATTCAACGTTGTGGAGTCACCAGAATTGAAGGTTTGGACACATTAGTAAATCTTGAAGATTTGAATTTGAGCGAAAACCCAATTCGAAATATAACAGGGTTGACACACTTGAAAAATTTGATCCAATTGAATTTGAGCAATTGTAAAATAAACAATCTTGGTGGATTTAAGGGCTTAAAAAATCTTGTACTGTTGAAATTGAGAAAGAACAGCATTGATGAGATAGAAGGCCTTAAGAAATTGACATCTTTAAAGTATTTGGATTTGCAAAGAAATTACATTCGGCAGATAAAGGGCTTGCGTACTTTGAAAAATTTAATACACCTTGACTTGGGATGGAATCACATTGAGAAAATAGAGAATCTCTCCCTGCAAACCAATTTGATGTTTTTGAATTTGTCCAAAAACGATTTCAGCAGTTTTCAAAATCTTGACCATTGTTTGAACTTGAGGATTCTATACTTATTAAAAACGAACATTGCTGATTTACCGAAACTTCTGAAATTTAAAAAGTTGTCAAGAGTTGGGTTTCCATATTCTAGTCGCATCCCACTTGAGATGGATGAAGAGAATTGGAAATTTATCAATGGTCTTTCAAGGATTGAAATTGGAAAAGTGAGACTTTTTTGGTCTTTATATGAGCCATTCGAAGTAAAATTTGCAATGTTGAAGCAGACACTCCTTTATGCTTCTCGATGCAAGAACAACGACCAAGAAAGGAGTCTTGCAGAATGGCATATGTGCTTCTGTGATCCTAATGGCTGCCCTAGATTTAATGCTAAGAATACCTTCCTTGAGGACAAATTCTTGTGAAGTCAAGGTTTTAATGATGCCTGTCATTTTTAGGTTTATAAAGTCAGAGCGACCATTAGTGGTATTTTTTCATTTTTTTTTCCCTTCAAATACAATCATTTTTAAATTTAAGCTTATGTAAGAAATGTCTCTCTTGTATATTTTAATACTCGTGGCACTGTTCAAAAGAAGTACTGATCCGTAGTGTCATGTGAAACAAATCTTAGACCAAAAGGTTTTCCATCAAACTGTAAGTCATACATATAAAACAAAAGCGAAAACAAAAATTACAACCAAGATCTTCAAATCGTTAGCAAAAACATATCAATACCCAAGTCATGTAACTGAATGAGATTGAAAGCTTCCATGATGATTGTGGGGTGCAAAAAGAAATGCATGTGCCCGGAATCGAACCGGGGGCCCAACGATGGCAACGTTGGATTTTACCACTAAACCACACATGCTTGAAAATCCAGTTTGACTAGATCTTGTTTTCGATGAAAATTTTTGACACCTCGATCGAGATATGTATTGCTATAAATGGATTTTTGAGTTTTTTGGACACGACTTTGTGTGATTAATTTTGTTAGGGCAAATACTGAACGCTTTTGTACCAGCCTTGATGGTATTTGTCGTGATATAACTATATCTCGATAATGTTTTTTACTATTAAGATATCGGTGAATAGCTCATTGATGTTTACACATTGGGAGTTGTCATTCAACCGATAGATGTTATTAAACTACTGAGAGAATTTCTTGGAATATTCTATAAGAAGTTGTTATTGATTGAAGTTGTTATTTTTAGTAACTACGAAGTTGAATTGTT